>VRLP01003022.1:0-72634 GCA_009660295.1 Lophius piscatorius
CTGAAAGGTTTCAAAGAGGTTGTTGTAGTTGAGGTGGTCCTGGAGGTGGGCAGCAACTACTTTTTCCAGAACTTTGGAGAGGAATGGGAGTTTGGAAATGGGCCTGTAATTAGCAATACCTCAGGATCAGCGGGTGTCTTGGCCTTTTATTGCAAGACACCCTCCTTTGAGACAGCCCGCCAGGGTGATCAGCTCCCGGAGTGTATACCGTAGCCAATTGGTTTAAATCTCTATCCCAATGAGCAATTTCGGTGTTACACATGCATTAAACTATAATTACTGTGTTATTACTATACTCTTTATAAAACTGCTATAACTATGTTATTACATAGTAATATGTAATAACATATTACTATGCATATGCCACCCCCCCCCCCAGCTTCAATGGGCATGATGTACCGGATTTTTAAAACGAGGTAATAAATGATAAAGTGAACCCTTGTAATGATATACCTTAAGGTCATTATTAGCTGAATCTGCAGCTCAACTTTAAAAAAAAAGATAACCACATAGTCATAGCTGATTTGAGTTACTTTAATTTATTATTTTCAATTTTTTTTATCAGTCTTGTTGCTGAATCAATTATCCTTATTGGTTTTTATCATATTTAGTTAACATAATCCAGCATCTTTTTTAGTACAGTTCTGGTTGACTAAATATCTTGGCATTATGGTCGAAGAACTAATCCAAGTATTATAGCCTAATATCGAATGAAAGTGTTATAATCACGTTTTATCCAATATATCATGTATTATAGATATTTCTTTCGAGCCAAAACCAATATCTTTGCCATTCCATTCTGAGTTCAAATCTGATCTAACTGGTCTTTATCTTATGAATCTCAAGTTGATTAAGAATGCAAATTAGCAAATATCACATCTGATGATGTCACTTTAATACATCTAGAGATGAGACATATTTCAGATACATATGGCTTCATGAGTGTTCATTCAGTCTGACTGCATGAAGTGATCAAATGATTCTATGTGTGATAAAAAAAAAAAATCATCATTATTAACACAAATAATAATAATGTATCCCTTACCCCATGTTTTCCTGTAAGACACTGTTTTTCTGTGTTAGTAGTGAATGTTAATGTTAATTGGTTGTGTTGTAGTGATGAAACAGAAGTATTGTCTCCATCCTGATAGCTATTTGTGCTCAATGAGTGTGTTGTTGGGGTTTTTTTAAACAAAAAGAAACGAAAACGGCTGGTGCAGCTAGAGCTCATTTGGTAGAGTGGTCAGCTCCAAGTCAGAAGATCTGCGGGTCGGCCATTAAAGCTCAGCGAGGTCCTTAAGTAATACTCTGATCCCCACTCTGCACCCTGGATGCTACACAGCGGATGCCCATTGCTGTCAGAGATGAGTCAAATGCAGAGAATTCATTTATGTGGTGCTGTGTATGCATGAATGAAATTAGTAATGGTTAAATTATTAAAAACAGGCCACTTTTTGACCCATTCCTAGAGTTCCTTTCTGCTTTTTACAAGGTGCTTTATTAAGCGGTGGCAGCTGATGTCATAGAAATTATTAACTTTATTAAAGAAAATCACTTCATTACTTAAATGCTGAAATCTCTTTGCAGAGGGAGTGAACCGCAGAATTTGATTATATTAGGTCTGTTACAATATAAAAGGAATGATTCTGAGTTTTTGGATGAAACTTGTTCTGTTGTAAAATAGCTGTGGAAATTTTAACCATATTGGAATATCGATGTATTTCCAATATTTTTGTGTCTGAATTGTTAGATAAACACAAATCTTATTCAAATAAACATAGATTATTAATAATGGGAGAACGTTAAGGATATTTCTTGGGTAGAAAGGAAGACCAAATGTATCCGCAGAGGGACTGTCAAAGGAAGAAATTAGGCCAATAAATAGAGAGTAGTGGACATTAGGAGTCTCTCTCTTGTCATGGAAATGGAGATTGGTTGTTCCTTTTATGGTTGTGGTGGAGGGGGCCCTATAATTATATTAGCATAATCATGCAAACTAGATAGCTGTGCTAAAACAATGTGCTAGAACAAACCTGAATGTGCTAATTAGATTCTCTGACACTCATACCTCCACTGTCTGAACACCTGACCTTAAATGAGGAAAGGTCAACACAGATGGAACAGCCTGGACTTGAGCTCGTTGTAGGATTGGTTAAAAATGGAAAGATGATGAATTATTGGGAATGCTATTAGAAGGATGATGTAGTCACCTTAAACTCTTTTTCTGAGGTGAACTATGCAAAATGGGTGGACTAAAACTGAGAACCTGCGGCTTTTTTTCTGTGCCTGTTTCTTCCGTAACTGGATATGATATTATAATTAATGAGTGAAATTAATTTCAGAATTATTCTAATCAGAGGTGAATCTCAATTTGTCTGTTTTTCACAAAGATACAGTATGTTTCCTTCCAAATCGTGATGAAATTAATTCCGTGTTTGCTCCAAAAAATGACGGATTACTCGGATTATTAGCTCACGCCCACCTACTTGATACATTTCCATCTATTTATTCATCCTCTTAAAATTTGGCACAGGTTTGCAATAATAAAATAAAGTTTTACTCTTCAACAGTCTGAGGAAAATATATATGTGGCACAGGCACGAATCCGAACTGTCAATACCAGTGACAGGGTCTTGGGCGTCCAAGGCTCACTGATGTTCATGGGGAGATAAGCCCGAGTTGTCTGATCTAACAGTAGATCTACGGTGAAACAAATTGCTGAAAAGGTTTAAGCTGGCTAAGATTGATAAGTGTCAGAACACAGAGCATCAGAAGTGAGGCAAGTGGTCTTAATGTTAGAATAAGGAGTAAATTCAAAGTTAACTAGGCCTACGCTTTCATCCCCAACAGCGAGGGTATATCCCAATATGGTCCCCAATCCCCTGCGTTGTACAAGCAATTACCCTGATTGAACTCCTAAAATAAATATGAAGCTAGGCCATAAACAGTGTTTTTCATAAAAAAACCTCCCCTAGTCAGTAAAATATGAACTATTAGAGTTAGATGGGATAGATATACAAGACAGATTGCTTCATTTATATGCCCCAAAATTGGACAAAATCAGACCACCGGTTGAGAAATTATTGCCCGAAAATGTTTGGAGATAAAGCTCCCCTTAGTGTCAGAAATACACGACCAACCTTTCCCAAAATCAATCCAGCTCTTCCTCGAACTAAGGTCAAAATATTAAAATGATCCATGGAACAGTTTTGGAGTTATCACATAAATATGACCAATGTGTGTCGGATGCGGATGTGGCGGCTGTGATAACAATTCCATAATACACCCGAGTTCTTTGATTTATAGAAATAAAGCAATGAATAACAACAGAATGTGTTATTTTATTTCCTATTTTATTTTCCTGTTTATTTTCCTGTACAAAGTACAGTGTAAATGTACTTTGTCTCATGTTTCCTTCAATCTTATTGCATAAGTAGTAACTAGACTTATGCTGTCATCCCAAACAGCGAGGACACATCGCTAAAAAGTCCCAGACCCCCTTTGTTGTGCAAGCAATCCCCCTGATGGAACCCCTTAAGTACAACAGTATTTCTAGCAAAAAAAAAAGAGCTGTAAAGTGAGGAAAATATGAATTGTTAGATTAAAAAATACCTAATATATGAAGACTAAGTCGGACCAATGGTTTAGAAATTATGGTCGAAAAACTTTTGGAGCAGCCCCTTGTGTCAGAAATATATACTGACCATTCCCAAAATCAATCCAGTTATTCCTTGCACTAAAATCTATGGTAGTATAAAGTTAGCCATTAAAAAGTTTTTGAGCTATGTATGGAAAATAGTGTTTTTCGTTAAAAAAATATGAAAATTCAGAGCATAATATCACATACATATACAAAATATCTCACGTTGAGTCGATTCATACTCACTAAATTTGTGCTAAATTGTGCCGAAGGTTAGGAAGTTATGTCCGTATCATGAAGTTTTCAAGTAAAACAGTATTAATACATCTGTTTCTCCTCCAGTCGATTAATATGCACTAAATGTCAACAAAATCGGATGAATGCTTGAGAATAATGTCTGTCACTAGTGTCAGATATACAATCAAACATTCCCCAAAACACTCCAGTTCCTTTTCACACTATGTTCTATGTTGCTACAAAATTTGAAACTCATCCATGACATAGTTTCTGAGTTACAGCGTTAACAGGAAGGATCTGCGGCGGACGCGCCACTATGACAATTCCATAATATCACCGACTCTTCTGGGATATAATAATGCCATATTAGGTTTGTCAAAGTTAGAAGGAGTTGGAGTGCCACTTCTTGTTCTTAATTAGATTGTGAAATGCAATAATTTGCCCTGAAGGTCTGCCACAGTAACCTTTTCTGGAAAAAGAGATCTACAGTATGTCAAACTAATTGAACAAACTGCAGCCTAACCTTTGTCTTTGACTTAACTTGTCTGCCTCATCCTCTCGCCCTCACTGCTGCTGTACAACCGAGCCAAGAGTCAGCCCTGCCACGAAACAATTTTTCTCTTGTAGCTTGTATATTAATTTAAACCCATAAACTAATTTTAAGTAGGATTAGCACGGTAATGACCGAAAACTCTGAAGTCAGAGTGCCCTTTTTCAGAGTACGACTACTGCTTCACTGAGCTGCTTAATGTGGCTGCAACACCATTTTCTGTTTCTATTTGAATTGCGGATTGCGGCTTTCAACAAAGGGCCACTAAGACCTTGAGAGTGAGTGGCAGCGAGGATGATTAACAGAGCTGCGGAGATGGTGAAGGAGACTTACACATGGATACACACAGGCTCCCCGCTACGGATCAAGACTGGATATGCTCAAATGCTCTTAAGAGATTTACATCCCATAATGGTAACTCCAGCAACGAGTTAGCTTCGTACTTGGCAGCGGTGTGATAGCTTTTTGGAAAACAGAGTGAAGTGACGTACCTCGTAAATGGAGCTGTAGATATAAAATTAGAATGAAAAGCCACGCTGACAAAACAGGGTTTTTACCTTGTATTCTTTTTTCTTTTTTTTCAATTTTGGTTGATCAGTTTTTTATTATTCAACAAGCAGAACAAAGAAACGAGAACACGGAACCATAATCTGGGGGGGGAAGAGGGTTGCAAATAAAATAAATACGTAAATTGAAGCCAACTAGATAAATTAAAAAGATGCAAATATGCATCAATTAATTCAAAGATACACCATCTACGTGTACACATGAATGTCACTACACACACATGAACACACTCAGTGCAGAACTTGACCTTGTATTGTGAGACTGGATCTTAATAACATATCGACACACTATCGTTTGTCTATATGTTCAGGATAAGGCCTCTGTTGTTATGCAGTGTTTTCTATGAAAGTGCTGATGGAGATGTATAGAGAAGGCGAGAGGGAGTTGCATTGTGTCTTTGTGGATTTAGAGAAAGCGTCGGACAAATTCCTGTGGGAGGAATTGTGGTATACATGAGAAAGTCTGGAGTGGCAGAGAAAGTATGTAAGAGTTGTAAGAGAGGATATGTATGACAGCTGTCAGGTATGCAGTAGGAGTTACAGATGTGTTGAAGGTGGATGTGGGACTGCACCTGCAACCTCTGTTGTGACTTATCCTCAAGGTGTTCCTGAACAAACAGTGAATGAATCTTGCGGGTGTAAGAGATTTGAAAATGTACTTTGTAATTTTTGTTATAAATTATATTGTATCGTCTATTTTTCTTTTAATGTTTAGTTTTGAATGTGAATTTTACCTTAATGATAAAATGTATTTATTTCTACAATTACCTGTGGGATTGAGATATTGCACATCGCGTCTCCTGTACGTCCTGGCTTTCCGTAGCTTCCCTCGGGTTATTCCTCACACTGCTGTACGAGCTGCCACTTTATTTATGTTTTTCCGCTGACAAAACTTATTATTAGCAAGATCAATTGTGCTGGTTTTAACCATTAAGTTTTGTTTTCTAGTCGATGTGAATTAACTTTATTGGTCGCAACACAGACTTTTCATTCTTCTGCCCGTAATGTAGGACCTCAAGAATGAGAGACGGTTTCTATCCAAAGGTCATCAGACTGATCAACAGATCAAAGCCACTGCCTGACCAGCCCAACAGAAACTTTGGACTTCAGACTAAAAAACGAATAAATGTATTTGTCTGTTAAAAAACTAGCAGTGACACCGGTCTTCATGTGCATGTAATAGTTCAAGGATGACTATGGAGCAGAAACAGCACAAAGATTCAAGCCATGTCACGCTAACACAAAGAACAGAACCTGCCGTTATCTACTGTTCACCAAGGGAATGAGATGGATTGTACTGCAACTAGACTGTCTGTTACATAATTTGTTATTTTGGACCACCAAAAACTTTTTCAAAGTAATTAATGCTGCTCATTGCACCAGCGCATTTTAGCATTCATTTATCAACAAATTTCTGCTCCCAGTTTGTACATATGATTTACAAATCACTTTCTATTTTTGAATCATCAGTCTTTAGCTTAGATTAAGTCTATTCATTCATTTTCTGTGTCTACTTATTCTTGCAGTCTCGGTTACAGGGGGATAGAGCCTCTCCCCAATGACACTGGCCATAGTCCCCCTTTAATAGACGTTACATTATTGAGAAACACAACCACTCATGCTTACATTCATACCTAAGAACAATTTAGAATATTAAATATTGAAAGGTTTTGGTCAGGGATTGGAAGTCAGAGGACCCCAAGATAAGCCATGCTGACGAGGGAGGCACATGCAAAACTCCACACAGAAATGCCCAAATTTCCTCTATGGATTTGAACCTAAAACCTTCTACAAGGTTTCCACTATTCTAACCCGAGAACTTTGAAAGAACCCCCGCGGAGACAGGGGAACAGAACACTACGCCATCGTGTTGCCCAATAACAAATATTACTAGATGGATTCCATGCATCAAGGATAAGCAGGTATATGGTTGGCAAGTAATTTTAATGCAATTTTATAGTTAACTGTTCTACTGTTGCTCCATTTATCCATTTTCTGTAACCACTTGCAGTGTCAAGTGGGGCTGGAACCTATTCCAGCTGACATTGATGTGGTGGACAAGTCCCCAGTTCATCATAGGGTCGAGGCATTGAAATACAAACAACCATTCATAGGCACATTCATACTTGCAACCAATTTATAGTCACTAAATCACCTATATTGTATGTTCATGGACTGTGGGAGGCGTTCAGAGAACAGGAACAGAACCCACGCAGAAGAGGTGGATTTGAGACAAGACGCTTCTTGCTGTGAGGTTCCCTTGTTCTGAATAGATGCAGCTCTGGCCGTATTTGTTACTGCAGTATCACAGCATCAGTAATGTGTGATTCATTGGACCAGGTAGTTTTGCAGGTTCTTATCTTTTAGATATTAATTAAACTCATTAGTCTCATGTTCCTTCAGGAACATTTAAGGTTGTGGTTTAGTCTCCGTTGGATCAGGTTTACCTCGGATTTTACTGTAGGTCACATCATGACAAGTAAACAAACTGGTCGGCTGATGAAGACAGTGATTTTCTTAAAAATCGTCCCATTGAGCTTCTCATGAAGATAATTAGGTGTCAACAGTTAAGTTAGAGTTTAAAAGCTGAAGACAACCTTATTTAACCAGTGGATGTCATCTCCTGGCCTCTGTTAGTGGTTCTGACCCTCCTCTTGCATCTGGAAGCGTTGCTTTGAAGCGCAGCCTTCCTCTTCAGACTTACTTTTTCCATCATGCCGCGTTCCCTGAGAGGAGAGCAAACATGCTAATTAATAAAAGTCAAAGGCAATAAACAGTAAATTCTGTGTGCTGGGCTTACAAGACAATATAAGAAAAAGCACCATAGAGCCTTTGCACACCTGGTGATTTTCAATTTCCCGAATGTTTAACGATTTGTATTTGCAACAAAATGCAAACACTTATGAGTGTGTGTTTATCTTCCTGATGCGGAGACCCTCCCAAATGTTGATGTTAATAGTTGTTTTCAGTGGCTGAATGTCCCCCTCTGTGAATATTATCTGTTTCTCTGGCTTGTTCCCCCTCCACTGGTGCAGGGCAGATTAGTTAGGTTCTACCAGTTGGTATCGTCTTGGGCACCAAACACTCACTTAATGAATTGGCAGTCACCTCTCTTCTGTGTGTGTGTATTTGTGTGTGTGTGTGTGTAAGGGAGGCCAGTGAGATGCTAAATTATTCGCATTCATATTTACATGCTTTTCTCTGCTAGCTAAGCCTACTAATGAATGGACATGGATGCCTGCGGTTAGCATCACACACACCGACATAAACACACACAATAATGCACAAACGTTGGATTTCAAACGCACGCACACACACACACACACACACAGCCAGGAACCTAAAGCTGAAATGTGCCTTACACATTTTCCGTGTAAGGCACATTTCTTTTGGTCTGTGTGGGTTTGTTTCACCCTTAGAGCCCTGTTTATCTCTCCTCTGTTTTTCATCATCGGAAGCTTGAAAAAGAGTCACCACACAGACACACACACACACACACACGCGGGAGTGCTTGGAGCAAGAGGCAAGCACGACAGGTGCCATGGTGTTGATCAGAAGGGACAACTTCACACATTCCCATTCACATACAAATTTGACAACACACAAACACACACCTACACAAACGCATATGCAGGCGCAGAGTACTAAGATAGGAGGATGGAATGCCTCTGGGGTGCTAGAGTTTCTGTAGAGGAGCGCGGGGACCCCCAGATGCCGCTTGCCATTTTCCTGCTATTTCCTCATCCCAACGGGAGGAGTGTGTGCATCCGTGAGTGTCTGTCGGTGTGTCGAGGCAAGATTGCGGCGCTTTCACAGCGGGCTGAAGCATGCCAAGTTTGTGTGCATGCGTGTGTGTGTGAGTCGTCCCATTGGGTGAGACTGAAGCCAACTCCAGGAAATGGATTGGCATGGAAGGCCTCGACAGGGATTCTCGGGTGAAGATGAAAGAGTTCTTTCACATACATCCACTCTTTCTCTCGCTCGCCCCTGTCATCACTGTCTTTCTCTCCCTCTCTGCTTCAGGATACACTTTTTATCTTCGCCACTTGGGTCTAACACATGTTCACATTCAAACACAAGCATATGCACAACCGCACACCCACACACTCACATCCTCATAAAACACACACATTGACAAAACGAGGCATCCTCATCAAATATTTACAATCCCTGCTCCGTTTCGTGGTATTTCAACGTTCCGTTTAGCCTTGAGATTAGAATCTATTGAGTGCGGAGTGCGACTCACAGTATAATTTCACCGAAGGAAAACTCGAAACACTTTTCGTAGCATTATTTGTGCTTTCTATTCAAATACTGGTGAGAATGCTAAAATCAATTGTTAGACAAAAGGATGGGTTAAACATTTCAGGAAATATGTTCATTCGCTGGTAATATTGTTGCCTCACAGCAACATGGGCCTGGGTTCTAATCCAGTGTTAGAATCTCTGTGCAGTTCGAGCCTGTGTTTGCGACGGTTCCTCCCACAGTCCAAAAATATTCATCATAGGTGAAATGGTGACTCTACAGTGTCCGTAGGTGTGTGTGTCTTTGAGTGATTCTCTCTATGACCGGGCAACTTGTCGATGGCCTACTTTGCTTCTTGCCCAGTGTCATCTGGGATAGGCTCCAGACCCCCAGAATCCTCACAGGGATAAATAGTTAAAGGAAATGGACCGACAGATGAGTATGAGCTTTATTACCTTGAATTGGGCTAGTAGCTTTTACTAACTTGAACAATGTCAGAGATTAGTAAGGAAACATAGAAATGTGAAGCCAGGCTTCTGGCATTACCACTGGAGAGAGGAAAAGTTATTAAGATTCCCACTGTCTCGTCAGAGCCTGCACCTTTTCCTGTAGCGGACTTTCTCTAATGATACACCCAAACAGAACAAAGCCTACTCCAGTGCATTTGATTAATTAACACCGTTCACTGTATTGATTAATAGGAGTAGAATGGCTCCATTACCTGTAGTTCTGGTTGTGTCCGGGTCTTTCTGCTGGTTGGTTTATAAAACAAACAGCCAGCGGCAGTGCTGATACAGCAGATTGTGCCGAGGTAAACACAATGACCACTTTCAGAGTGTTGGCTCACTGCCAGCCAGTGGACACCTGGCCGGTCCGTTCCGCGGAGCCCAGAGATTCTCTGGCATCTAAAGCGGATCCGGCGGAGGGCCGATCCTGAATAGCCAGCTGCCCAGGAGAGACTGTGTGTTTACCGGAGAAACTACAGCTCATAATCTGAAAGACAATATATCTACAAGAAATGCTCATATCAGGCTTTATCCCTTAAAGGGAAATTCATTTGCTTAAAATATATCTTAATTTTGCCTTCACATCCAGCACAATGTGAAATTGCGTCCATTTCTGTCTCTATTCTCGATCAGTCACGGCACTGATGCGTATGATTGTAGTAACACGAACCCTCACTCTGTTACAAACTATGAGCCATGTAAATAAACCTTCTGCTTTGTATTTGTAGTATGTATCGCAGAATTTTCTGCGATAGAGTCTGAGAGTCAGAATTTTCAGAAAAGTCTGAAATTCTGAAATTCTGAAATTAAAAAAGTCTGAAAGTCTGAAATTATCCTGATTAAACTGAAGTTATGTCCGAAAAAATTGTTTTATGGGAAAAAAGATCCCCTTAGAGTATAGAAGAATCTTTCAATAAAAAACTAGAAGAAAGCTGCTGCGTCACATTTCATAGATTGATAGACAGACAGTGACAGAGAGACAGCGAGCGATGAATGGATGGTTAGATAGATAGATAGATAGATAGAGAGATAGATAGATAGATAGATAGATAGATAGATAGATAGATAGATAGATAGATAGATAGATAAAATATGATTGAAAGCAAAACTGATGGCATTCCTGTCCACTTTTATAGCACTTCGTGTTTCTGTTAACATGCTAACAAGCTAACATAAATTGTCACTGTGAGCCTGCCTGTCATCCTTTTTTTCCCCCTTTAACACCATTTTTGTATGCATTTTATCTTTCTCATGATCTTTTTAAACATCTTTTTATGCTGCCAAATCTTTATGCTCATATGTTCTTGTCCTTACATGTGCTGCACGTTGCTCAAACTCAATAATGCACCTTTCATCAGATTCTTCAAAACAACCTGCCCCAATTGGGCACTGTCCCCGCTGCCCCTACAAAGACACACACACACAGACACACACACACACACACACACACACACACACACACACACACACACCTCTAGAGGCCATGCTGGCAGTGGCGGTAGTGCAGATGGCTTGTTTGCGGCCTGTGGCAGGAAGTGGTGAGAGATATAACAGTTAGCAGTCAAAACAGGAAAGTCCTAACGTGTATTTGGCGGCTGAGCTGAAAATTCTCCGATTCAAATAATAGTGGTTTGCCAGACTCACACCAGACACCCACATAATTTTCAGACGTTTTTAGGTGCTCATGTCTCCTCTAAAGACCGTGTGTGCACAAGAGTGTGTGCATACGATTGACTTTCTATGTTGGAGTAAGAGTAAGGAAAAGGATTTATAGAACTGTAGGTGGCATAGGTTAAGTGCTGTCACCTCCTGTAGCTACTAGCTTTCCTGTTGTCTTCACGGGTTAAAGTGACCCTTTCAAAGAGATTTATATGAGAAGTATGGGTTCCTTTCATCGAATCAACATAAATATAAGATGGTAGGTTGGCCCCACTATCCAAAAAAAGCCTCCAGTCCTCGGCCTTGTAGAAGCAATTCTGCCTGATTGATCTCATCTGATTAATGTAATTTAACTGAATGTGCGAAAAATTGCTCCCCCTGATGACAGACATATGAACAATTACAATAAAATTTAACAATTACAAGACGGATCTCCTCAAGTCGATTCAATGAATTTGATCTAAATTGGGCCAGTGGACCAAAATTTTGGAGACGAAGTTCCATCTAATGGCGGATATACACAACCGACCTTTCCTAACATAAATCCAGTTCTTCCTGGCTTCTTCTGCATTTTTTTTATATATCTATATTCTATAACAATTCCATAAAATCCCCGACTTTTTGGGGCTATAATGATTAATGGTTTTTAGTTTGACCTGTAGACTATTTATACAAATTTATAGTATCTGTGGTCTCCTGGTTCAAATGTGACCCAATGAGTCCATTAATTGGTTACTTATTGATTGTCCTTTCTACTACAGCAGATGAACACACACACATGGACAGCTCTCTGTCTCTCTCACACACACACACACACACACACACAGTTTCAAAGCATCACATCCAGACAACACATACAAACATTACTTCAAAGCACCAGGTGCATAAACCTGTTCTTCTCTGATGTGCTTTTCCCACCATGGGATCAAGACAACATCGATACAATATTAAAAACAATGGAGAGGAACGGCTCTGATCCGTCGGAGTCGTTAACATTTGAGTCTGGGACAGTACAATGGAGAAGAGCTAGACGGCATCACTCTGTCAAGGTGAAAGGCCATAATGAATCCTCAGCAGAAGAAATGTCGGAGTAAAGGCCAACACCGAATATGAACAGAATCAGGCTTCGCTGCAGTTTCCCCAGTTGATTGTAGAAAGTTCACTTTGAAGTTTTTCTGCCGGATCCAATTGAAAGGATCGTACTGAACACAACAAACCAGGAGCTGCAATCTGGGTACGACAGTGAGGGGCTTTAGGTGGACCAGCAGATCCCGGCCTGTTTATTCTTGGGTCAAAAGTTGCATAGTCAACAGGGAGCTGATACAGGGCCAGGTACTATTTTTCTGGTTCATTTTATTCTAACCCCACTATTACACACTTCTAAATGGATGTGAGAGTTTACTGTTGTCACAATAGAAAATGTAAATTAACAACATCGAATCAAGTCAATGCCAGCAATGGTAACACGTTATTATTAATAATGCATTGATTGTATGAATTTGAAAATAAAATCAATCAAGAAAACTGTACACAAGATTTTTGGAAACAAATTTGGTGGAAAGAAGTTATAGGATCTTCCCCCTTCACTCTGTGCTACCACTGGATACCATTGCAGTGTTTTTTAATGATACTACAGGTTAAAAACAATGGCACTCTCATGCTCAGGGCTTTTGTTTGCCTGGAGTTTCCTCAGGTATGATCTTGTAAATGTGTAAGATTGCTCATAAATGGGCGGTTTTTGTTGCGATTTCTAACCACTGTCGTGTTAAAGTTTATAATATCGCACTTAAGATAATATGTATATCTATTATAGGGCTTTGGAATTAATACATAGAATGTGGGGTAATCTAATTTTGACAAGAACTTAAAAACCTTTTTGTTTAATTGTGTAAGTTACCTGTAGTTAGCTTTAGTCAATCAAATCAACCAACAACAGTTTAATGGATTTAAACTGGGATGCACAATAAAATGAAATAACAAAATAAGGGAAAAAGAAGAGGGATGGAGGTATCTCTTTTTCGCTAATGAACTCCCTGCGTGGCGCTTTTTAGGGAAATCACAGTTTTTCAGACATAACTCCCTAACCATTAACTTAATTAATTAATTAATTAAGTTAATAAAAAAAAAAAAATTATTAATTAATTAATTAATTATTATTTGATTTGTTATTCAACAGAGAAGAAAGCTGTTATTGTTTATCTTTCTTACTTCCTGGTTTGGTTGTGCTAGGATCGGTGGTAAAATGTGGAGCGGATATTTTGTGCCAACTGTTATTTTTTGAATTGCGTTCACCGGATTGGACAGTTGTGTCCAGGGGTTGTTAAGAAACACTGACACAAACTTTTACCGGAAACGGACTGCCCGTGTCTGTCTGTCTGTGGGACTTTCATTTTATCTCTTCTAGCTTGGATTTTTCTGTAAATACAAATACAGAAAATACAAATTGTTCAAATACAAAATTTGAACAATTTGCAGAGATGTGTTTTATTAGCTTGTGTCATGTTGAAATGCTAGTGTATTGATGCATAGGTTTGTCTTTAATGTTTTGGGTATGGTTTGATTTTTTTTTCCCCTTTTATATATTATTTGCAAGATGTTACTCTGACTGGAACCCCATTTTAGTAAAATTATAGCGAGCCTGCTACAGTTTTTCAAAATGACAGGGATAATAAACATTTCCATGTCACGTTTTAAAGTATTTCTCTTACTAATTACAGCCATACTGTCCTCATATAATCCGTATTGCTGATTTCATAATGCATTTGTGTTTGTATAAATAATTGACTGGTGCTAATGGTCCACAGGTTGGGGGGCGGAATACTTGGCTTGCACCATGCGCTGGCAACCCATGCTACGCCACTGCTTGTATGTATCATATTTTATACTAATAGTTTATATGTTACTCACTAGAGGGAGCCTAGTATATGAAAAACACCGTATTTCAGACATAACATCAGGATTGCTTCTACAAAGCAGGAATTGGAGGCTTTTCGGGAATATACCATTGTTGCAGGGGATGACAGCTCAGGCCTAGTTTAAATGTAGTTTAATTTTATAAGTTACCTGTCTTTTGATGAGCGAGTGGGGTTGATTCGTCAAATCAACCCCAACTACAGTTTGATTGCTCTAAGCCGGGCCACACAATAGAAAAAAAAAAGAAACATGATAAGTGAAAATCAAGAAAAATGGAGATATCTGTTTTTGCAAATGAACTCCATAAAACCTTATTTGTTTGACAGATATTCAAATTATTCCCACACTTCTGATTTTACTTTTATTTTGGGAGGATCGGAAATGTGCGTGTGATCTTCTTCCTTCGTTTGTAATAACCAAATCCATATATTACGATAACCATCACATTTTACAGCATATATTGGGTAAAAGCTGCTTGTCTAATGAAGCAAATGTACAGTCTATAAGCCAGATTATTTAATACTCTTTACTGTCCGCCCTGCTGATGCGCACATTTACAGAGGGAGGCTGCTCATAGAAAAGAAATAACCATAAAGAAATAACAAATGAGGGAGCTTAACAAGATTTATACTTTGCTTTTAACATTATAGTAGGAGAAGCTGTGTTGTTACTCGTAACACTCGTCCCTGTGAGCCAAAACAGTGTGACAATGAGCCGGCGTGCGTTACACGAGGACGCTGAAACTGAAGCATGTAAATCAAGTTGAGTCATCATATTTGGATTATCAACTAATTGCTGTGCTTTTTTTTTTAATCAGTGACGGGTATGTTTCCTCAATATTATAACTTCTTTAGACAGAGTCAGTGCTTTTCTGCTTATTTTCCTGACTTAAAATAATTACAAACTGCTTTGCACGTACTTTTACACACCGACGGAGATCTCCATGTTTACAGGACATGCTGGTGGTTGATAGATGGCCTGGAAGTACAAGAGAGAGGCAGATGTATGAACAAAAATAAACTGCCTTCTGCCCGATAGGAAGAGAATGTTTGTTTTTTATTCTCCAGAAGGAAGAGGTTGGTCAGTAAGAGGAACAATAGCTAAAGTAAACTTAAAAGTCAAGCCAATAGCTACAAACAAAGCCTGCACCCTCTGTTCCACACCGTGATGAATCTAATTGTCCAACATTCTGAGCCCAGATGCAGCCATCTGGCACCATCGGCTTTCAAAGCTCCAGGCCCTGATCAGAAAGTGACCTTTGTTGTAATTCACCCCTCAGTTGCTGAAGAGAGGGTGGGCGATAGCTCACACATACCAGAGCTCCAAGCTGACTTTTAAACTGATAACACCGGGCTTTTAATAATTTGGGTCCACTCATCTGAGTTCTTTAAGAGTAACACTTTAGACCATTCTTACAAATACTAGCCATTTTAACATTTAAATGTTATAATAATGCATTAACATTGAGTGTATTAAATATTTCCGCTTTTTTTTGTTTAGATGACAGCAGTAAAAAAAAAGAATAAAAAAAAAAAAAGACAACCATTTTGAGTTTAATTTTACAAAAAGTTGTTTTTTTTTCTTTTCCCAATCAGATCTTCCAAATATACATATAGTACACAATTGTTTGTTTCAAAGCTAAAAAGAGAGAGCACATCACTGTCATTCTAGCCCACTGATCTTGCGCCACACTTGATTTAGAACTGATTTCAAAGACATTTTAATTACATACACAGCTCTTAATGGTATAACACCTTCATACATATCTGAAATCTAAACCTGGATTTTAACTGAACTCTTATGCGGTCATAAGTTATTATTTCATGTTTTGTAAAAAAGGGTCTCATCACTAAATGACATCAGTTGCTTGTATTACTCAGTTGACCCAAGCGGCATGCAGCGATGATGTTCAGCACAAAAGTTAGGTTTCCACACGGGAGGGGATGGGCCAAGCAAAAGGGAGGGAGGGGCTGAGGAGAGAGGGGCGAGGCCTAATGAAATTGAGCGCACCAACAAGGTTCTGCGTACTTTGAGAAAGCTAAATACGCTTTACAGTGGGAATGTTTAAATGCTGTGTTTTTTTATTTCTCAAACAAGCTCCAATGTTATACCAAGTAGTTTTGATGCCTGTTTTATTCGTCTATTGGATGGAAAGCATATTGAATTGCTGCATAGAAGAACTAGATTGTTTTTTTACGTGGCATTTTTTACTTCTTTGATTTTGCTTTTCTTCACATAAATCGGACTTACAATACAAAGGAAATAACAACAGCAAAAAGTGATGCTAAACAAAATAAAACCATAGACATTGTGGGGAATGCAGTATAGCTCTTCAAACATTATTTTCAACATATAGTGTCCATTGTCCTGTGGTCAGAATATATAAAGGGAGACATAGATGCCGGATTCAGTCCCTTATTTGTCAATTAGTATGACAAAAATCTGTTCCAAATTTCTTTCAAGACTGTATTTATTTTCTCTTATCAAATAGGCCACACTCTACATAATTAGGAGGTTTGAACCATGATTCTATTGAAAAAACATTTTGGTTTTTGAATTTTCCAGTTTAATAGTATAATTGTCTTGGCAGCCATAAAAGCCAGGTTTAATATTTTCCTGTTTTCCTTTGACCTTATCTGTGCAACCTTTTCCCTTATAGGCTGACCACCGGACATGCACAGATATTAGTTTCAAGTAATCTCAAAATGCAGCGAAACACTCCAAACACAATTTACAGCAGGGCAGTGCCACAACATGTGAATCAAGATCCCTACTCGTTCGCAACCATGCAAACGTAGGTCAGCAAGACTTCAGTCTATCTTTTTAATTTTAATGGGAATGATGTAAGCAGGGTGAAGGATCTTCAAGTGTATAACTCTATTTCTGACTCATTGGAAAATTATTGAAGAGTCCCGCCATACTTGCTCCCACTCTGTGGAGTTAATTGACATCCTCAAGTTCTGAACCCACTTGGTCTAAGTCTAAATGAGTAAAAATGGGGATTTGAAGAGGAGTGAAACATCATCTTATATAGAACTGAGACAGTATCTCTTCTTAATGCTAACGATCTGAAATGTTTATATTTTTTTCGTAATTATAATTAAAAAAATAGTTTGGAAAATTCTAAGAATATGGAATTTAATTTAATTTTTTTTTTTTTTTAAATGCTATTCTAACATATTCAAATAAATTGCTTAATTTCTAGGTGGCACAGTGAGTGGTAGGTTCCAGGTTCAAATCCAACTACCACTGGTCCGCATACTCATGCCTGTCATTGTCAAAAAAACATGCAATCTTATTCGACCTAGACTACGGTTATGCCAACCAATTACATCCCTGAAAAGTCAGGAACATCATGCAACCATTATTACCGGCGCCGCGTCTGCTTCCGCGTACGCCAACTGGTCCGCCTCCCCGTCCTCTACAGATCCTTCGTATTAACGGGATGACTCAAAAACTATGTTACTGAGAATTTTAAAATTTAGACTCATATAAACCTCAGTGCGAACGAGAACTGGAATGATTTCGGGAACAGTCAGTTCTATATTTCCAACACTAGGGGGAACTTATCTACAAAACATTTTGAGCCACGACTTTGCAACCATTGGTCTGATTTAGTCCAAATTTGGTGCAAATGAATAAACGTGAATTGATCTGTCTTATCTGTATCTGTCAGGTTTCTTCCTTTAAGAACACTGCCTGTAACTGAGACCAGCGAGTCGCTGTGTTGCTGCTGGTCATCTGCTTGACCTTGTTCAGCAACACTTGCAATGACTTCAGTGACTATGGCCGTCTTGAGTATTGTCAATTGCTGAAGAGGTCTCTTTATGATCATCTACAGGGACAAACTACAGAGTATGAAGTGTTAACATCTCAATCCTCTCAAAAAATTGCACGTATGATGGCAGTTGGTCGGAAATGAGTATGACAAATAAAAAATAACATCCACTATTACAGCTCTCACCTTTTGTTTTGCTGCATTTATCAAAACATAACATAACATGGACATTGAAAATAACATGGAATTTCCGTAGGTATTATTTTTTCCAAACAACACCTCGTCGAAGGACAGGAAATGGTAATGTGATTAAAATGGATATTGTGTAGGCAGCCTGCTTTGCAGGCTTTACAAAACGTGCACTTGTCATTTTTGTAATATTAATACTTCTAATAATGAATAATGATGAAGAACATGCGAGAAGTTCCTGAAAAGCTTGTAACAAATCTGTTCCTGCTTCCTGTGAATCAGCAGGGTTCAACTGAGAAACAGATGGCTACAAGACTGAAACCACAGACAGATGTAAAGTGAATGCTCCATCATCTGTTGTGCTACTGAGCCCTATTAAAACACAGGGGTCCCCATCTGCAGGTAAATGACAAAAATCATGCTCAAACTGTTCATTCTTACAGTCATAGGAATCGAAAGCTGACACGAGGCAAGAGTACACGTCTTAGTCTCTTAAGTCAGTGGTGGAGATTGAATTTATCAACTACGCTAACTCAGCAACCTACTGACAGGCTTGAAATACCTTCCTGATCACTGCTTGGATGTTGGTTTTTGCCATAACATTATAACTACCAGGTTAATGGTGTGTGTGAGTCCATTTTGCTGCTAAAACAGCTTAAAAAGTATGCTGTGCTATCTGGCAACAAGACATTAGCAGCAGATGATCTATGAGGCGTCCATGGATCAGACTTCTTTGTTCAGCGCATCCCACAGATGGCATGTCCTCTTCCCATAATGAATCCCGCTGCATGTCTTGTCCTGGTAGGTGATGCACGCACACCACCCGTTCACATGATCTGTCGGACAAGGCCACCTTCTTCCATTGCTTTGTGGTCCGGTTCTGAATCTGACATACCACTGGAGGTGCTTTTGGCATTGGATAAACCTCCGTAGGTCTGTAATGCAGCCCCATATGCTGTGATGCAGTCTGTGTCCCGACACCTCTCTATCAGAACTGACATTAACCCTTTCAGCTTCATGTGCCACACTGGTTCTTCTGTGGGTTCAGACACCATGGGCTCAGCTTCACTCTCTATGCCCCTCACTGAGCTTCAGTCATCCATGACGCTATTGCCAGTAAATATTTGTCCTTGCTTGGACCGCTTTTGGTTGGTACGAACCACTCGGGACTGGAAAACCCACCACCTGCCATTTTGGAGATGGGACTCTCAGTCAGTCCTCTAGATATCACAGTTCGGACCTCTTTCAGACCCTTACATGTGCCAATTTTTTCTGCTTCCAGGACATCAACCTCGATGACGAGGTGGTCAGTTGTTATATATCTCTAACGACATAACCATTGTTATCCACTTCACCTGTCAGTGGTGATAATGGTTGTGGCTGATCAATGCATATTTACCACTGACTCCACTCATCCCCATCCTTGCACATTTATTTTCTGTTAAAGTGTTTATAATTTTAGTATCTGACATGGAGTCAACAATCATTCCAAAAAGCCAATATGAAAATCACTGAAGAGGATGAAATTGGAAGCACTCACAGAGCTTAAGGCCTCACAATTAAATAGGCTCTTCCCCTCACAGGCCTCAGAGCTAACTCATTATGAAATGTACTCCCAACAGTCAAAACAAAAACAAGTTTGAACAAAATCTAACCAAGGATCGTAGCAGCTTCAGTTTTCCTAATGACTTGTCAGAACAAGTTGTTTCTTCAAGAGATATCCAACTTTTATCATTTTTCATTAGGCCAGTGATGAACTACTTTGACTTGTGTTGAATCAATAAGTCTTTAAACCCTTTGCTTAAATTTTAAATACTTTAATTGCTGTAAGTAAAATGGTGATATCTGCTTTTTGCCAGAGACTGGCTTTACTTTGTCACATGTTCAAATCCAGTGTTTGCGCCATGGCATCAAGAAAAAAGATGATTATTATCATTTATATTATTATTATTTTTATTATTATTGAATTCCTGCAGAATCTGTGATCCAGTCCATCTAATTGGGTCCATTTTTAATCACTGAATAACCCACAGCATTTTGCACATCCCAATTCAGTGAGATTTTCTCATATCCTATCTGTATATAAGATCAGGTACACAAGTCAAACAATTAATGTGTGTTTTTTTTAAATTGACTTAAGTACATCCATTCACATCTACAATTGGGTGAGGTGGATCATATTTTTCTCCTATTCCTTATTAAATGTGGTAGGCTATGACACATATCCAAGTACTTCTATTGCACCAATTCACATGTACTTATTTCTCATAACATAATCTGATTCTTTCATTGCTGTCAGAAGACACTGGGTGTTTTTGAGTAGTTGTTGGAAATAGTGCATTCTACTTACTGGTGGGTTTGAGTTTTAATGTTGTAAACAATGGTATACTGGATTAGGAGGAGACAGCTATTCACATAGTCATACATACACTAGATATAACATAATTTACATTTGCTCATGCTCACATTCTGGTCTCACGGTATAGGCGGTGCCATACACACCAATAGAACACTGACTGTGCCAGCTCATGACATTTATGAGCAGGCCATAGAGACGAGCAGTCGAGGGTTAGTTTAGGGCTAAGTGTCTGTCTGTAGAACTGAGATAGTGGCAGTCACTTTCTTTAGTCCTCCCACACACACACATACACACACACAGTCGCTTTTCCATCATGTCATTTCATTCGGGGATATTAGATGGGCTTATATCATTCTATTCAGTCTCTCTCTAACTGTAACCCGGATATGCTCATAAAGTATTTTTTGGCAGTCCAAGTCTCATTTTACTGTTTGTTTCTGTAAAGTGTGTTCTGTTATCAGTTCCATGCCTTACAGTAGACTTAATGATGCATAGCTTTATATGAGAAAACTTAATGCTTGTGCAATATCTTAACTCCTTGACCTTTAAGCATCAGGGATCGGCATCGATTAGGAAGTCAGTATTAGATCAGTATTTATTAAAAAAGCTTTCTTTTAAAGATAATGTTTGTATTTGCTTTGTTTCATGGATAGACTAAGAAATAGTTTGGATTAAGGATTGAAGCTCTATTTAAAGGAGAATACTTGAGACACACCTTGCTGTTGCATAGAGGTGATGGACACTCAGCTCTGCTGTGGTCTCTCAAGAACAAAAAAGAAATCTCGTGTTGCACATCACAATTTAATCTTAATCACGAATTTTGAACCCGACAATGAAATTTACATGATTGAGCAATATTACCTGTTAAAATGTTTCGCCCATACGTTATTCATCTGCAAAAAAAAAGCACCCCTAAACTACTTTTCGATCAATCAGAGTTGTAACCTGCAGCGCACTCTAACATGGATAGTTTACGGTCAAAGATGGAAGACACAGAAGGAAGTAGTCGTCCTTTGAGGCTGATCATCCTCTGCAGTTTCAAAGTTCTTCGGATTTAAGTTGATTCATGTTCACCACAAATTAAGCCAATGCTGTCATCCTGAAAAAACACTGTCTTTTGTAAAAAGTTTGTATTTATGAGTAAAATATGAACTCTTAAAGCAAAAAAATATGAGAACTACAACAAATATATCTATGACCTTTCTGGGACATAGTTAAAAATATTTATAGAGATTGTCTGTGCCACAAAAAAAAACTAACATGTCCAACCAGTTGAAATCATGCCACAAACTGCTGTTTTCATCAAATCCAAGTGAAAGTGTAAAATGTTAGAGATAGTTTTGTCACATTTTTGGACTGTCAGTAAGCGGATATTTTACCTTTCTGTATTTTGGTGAAGAGGAGTTGCTTTGCTGAGTCTTTGAGCTGATGCAGCAGATAGCTGCTGTGCCTCAGGCACAAGCATTGTGAAATATTGCACAACTAATTTAAAATGACGGCAGCTTCAGTGTCTTGATTTAATTCATATTCTGATACGTAGAGGAAGGAGCGACATGGTTCACTCCCTCCAACCACATTCCTGTGTTTATCTCACAGATTTCACTATTTCTGGTGAACGCTGTCAAAAAATGTTCAATCTTCAATCCATCAAACTTTATTTATATAGCGCAATTCACAACAACTGTTGCCTCAAGCAGGCTTTCCAGAAAGAGCAGGTCTAGACCGAACTCTTTATATAATTATCTTACAGAGACCCAGCAGATTCCTCCCTGAGCAAGAACTTGGCGGCAGTGGCGAGAAAAAACTGCCTTTTAAAGGGCAGAAACCTCTAGCAGATCCATGATTAAGGGTGAACAGCCTACTGCAATGACCGGCTGCGTTTTTAAAAAAAAAGAGAGAGAGATAAACCAAGAGAGAGACAGAGAGAGAGAGAAACCAAGAGAGAGGGATGAAACAGAGACCGAGAGAGAGAGAGAGAAACTGAGAGAGAAAAAGAGAGAGGGGAGGAGAGAGACAGATGGGGGTAAGAAGCAGCAATGATATCATCTATGATAATCCAATTTCTTCCGCTTCTCCAGAGTCGGGCTGTGGCTGCAGCAGGGATCCCAGGTTGATAATAACAATAAAATTAATATGACATTTAGCAATAACTTAACAAAAACACTATACTATAATAATAATAACAACCATAATAAGAATAGTAATCATCATCATGAGTATCTTGTGATCAGTGGACATCAAGCAGGTCCACAGCAGGAGATGCAATCACTATCCACGTGACTTTGCAGGGTGAAAAAGCACAAAGACTCCAGGGAAGAAGTCAAGTTAGTAACATGCATTAATGTAGTAACATGCATTAAAGTGAGAGGGATGTATGAAGAGTCAGAGTTAGAGAGGAAGAAAGAAAAGCTCAATGCATTAATGGAGATACCGCCGCAGTCTAAACCTATAGTAGCATAGCTAAGAGCTAGCTTGGGCCAGCCTAAATAATAAGTTTCATCATAAAGTTCCCCCTCTCTACATCTTAAATGTAGAGAGGGGGAACTTGAAAAAGACCTCAGAAAACTCGCTCAAAAATTCGGAGTCTGGGCCGTGAGCCCGATTGGCGGTTGATGCTTCCAGGTTGGTTTTGTAAGACTGAGATTAATGCTTTCAAATTAGTTACATTCATACCGGGTCTTTGGTCTTTAATCAGATATGTTGAAAGCATCTTGTCAAATTGGCTATTGAGAATGAACGCGACTTTGGCTATCCCTGGTGGGACTGAGCCCAACTCAAAGTTAAAAACTAAAAATCAAAATATATCCACACATTAGTTCATTAATCGCGCATTTTGTCTACATGGTACATTCGTGCATATAGTACCAGTTCCAGTCAGCTGAGGATGAACCAGAAATAGGGGTTACATGAGGTAGCACAAAATTATCAGTATTTGTATTAGTTCCAACAACCAAACCAAGTATCCATGTTTAAACTCGGAAGACATGGGGCTAAAGTATGTTTTGGCCACAAATTGATATGCGTTGATCAGAATTGCTATGTTTATTATTTATTAGAATACTATTTACTCGTGATTGACCTTCAGAGAATACATATTTCCGTGAGATTTCAAGTCTTTATGTATTACACATGTTCCACTTAACCCCTATTTTCTTCCAACAAATGCCAGAATTACATTTCATTGTATTTCATTTCACTTTTGACAGAAAGATGGGAGCCTATTTATTTGTCTTCTATTTTATAAACCCATTTCATATCAGTCTCGGTGACAGAGAGTTGACAGCGAGCCTTTGAAGCGACTATCTTCCACTATAAATAACAGTCTGTGCTCGAGTGGTAAAAGAAACTTGAGGGTTAGTGGCGCATCAGTCAACTGTTCTTAAGTTCTGAAGAACAGAGCACAAATCTCGACAACTAGATTTGCGCCAGTAGATGTAGTATTTCATATGAAAGCACAGCTAATCAATTTATGGCCGGAAATTGAAATTGAAAGTAAAGTATAGTGTCAGAGTCAAGAACTCTCTCCTTTTTCTGGGAAAACTAATCTGACCTACAAATATATATACTAATTAAACAACCAAATCCGACCTGATCCCCAAACTGTGTGTATTATGATCACAAATGTAAGGAGTGAAGGCTGAGACGGGACAGTGTAGTGAGTGTGTGTTTGTGTGTGTGTATAGTTTGCCTTCCAAGTCTCAGGCAAGTTCCAGGATGACTGGCATTGAAACCAAACAGATCTCATCTCTGCTCAGGTCAGTGGAGTCACAAGTCAAGTCAAACATAATTCAATCCAGTCTAACTCCGCTGTTAATGACCTTAAATTGGCTCGACATTCTTTTTTGATCTATTACTTATCTGACTGCAAACCCACAGAGGCATTTCATTGTGGATTTTGCATGTTTTCAAAGTGTTTGTATCTGTTTCATTCTGTATACTCCAGTTTCCTCTCATTGTCCTACGTAATGCAATATAGGAGAATTGATGACTAACTATATCCCTTAAAAGTCAGGGATGTTATGGAATCGCCGTAGCTGCCGCCAAGTCCGCATATCCTTTGTGTTAACACGACGTGGTAACGTTTCATGGATCATTTTCAAATTTTATACCAACATAGACCTTAGTACAAAAAATTTTTTGAATGATATCAGGAAAGGTTGGTTGTATATTTCTGACACTAGGGGCAGCTTAGCTCTAAAGGTTTTTGGGGGGAATATTTTCTAATCAAGGGGTCCGATTAAGTCCAAATTTGGTGCATATGAATCAACTCAAGGAGATCTGACTTTTGGGCTTTGTGTTATACTCTAATAAATCATATTCTACTCACTAGGAAGAGCTTTTTTCCCCTTTTTTTTTTACAAAGAGCACTTTTTCGGAGATAACCTCTGAACCATTTACCGCATTTATGCAACATTTGGTGCACATGAATTGACCCGAGAAGGTTGATCTTGTATATGTCATATTTTACCCACTATTTCTACGAAAAAACCATCAAAAGAGTGACATACTGTAACTTCACATTATTTTAGGAGTGCAATCAGGGGGATTGTTGTACAAACGTAGGGGATTTGGGACTTTTGGAATAAAACCTTATTGTCGGGGACCACAGCATAGGCTTAGTTTGATATTTGCTGTGGTGTGAGTGGTTCTTAGTCCTTTACTAACTGGCACAGTTATGAACTGGTAACATGTCCAAGATGTGTCCCGAGTCTCATCCAATGTCAGTTTGGATTGGTCCAGGCATGCCATGGATAAGCAGCTACAGAAAATGGATGGCTTTTTTGCTTTTAAAGTCTTTCATCATCTGGCCGATAGGGAGAAAAAGTTGCTCTCAGTCTCAGCCTCTCACCTTCTATGTCTGAAAGTCAGTCAAGAACACCTAGGAGTCAGTCTCCCTGAAACTATCTTTCAGTTCAAAACAGCTGTAGCCAAAGGGAAGCAAGCTGTGAAGGATTCTTTTTTGCATAATGCAATCTAATTTTAGATAATGTATTAAATTTGTTGTGGATCTTCTCACATGTCCTATAATGTCTGTGGCTTAAGAGCTAGAGGAGTTCACTCATTAGTGGTTTCATCACTGATGCCTGCAGTTTACAAGTCAAAGTCCTTGGGAAAGCTACTGAGCTCAATAATGTCCCACTGGTGTTGAAGTGCTTGAATGAAATGTAAAGTAATGAGCAGATGGGACCTTATGTCGTAGCCTCAGCCACCAGTGTGTGTATAGGTGATATGCTGGTCTGTGCCCTATTTGGAAAGAGCTGTTTGAAAAAAATTATTTTACTCATCAATTTTCCTAGTTTGTGACGCTGTGAATCCCTCACAATTTAACAGAACTGGCTGAACCTCTTACCTTTTTTTTTTTCTGTTGTGATGTTTGTCTGAACATTTGGAGTCAGACCGTACCTGTCTTTTCTAGTAGTATTCCCAGATCTGGTTGCAGCACCCTGACTAACTTGGCAGAATGTTTGTTCTACCACTGATATTTTAAAACCCAATCTAGAGATACGAATATAATTGGCCAGAGACAACATATTCTTCATCTCTGTCTTTGATTATTTAAGCTATCATTAAAAAGGCGATTCTTATTTTCGGCTGATTATACACAAACAAAAATCTATTGGTGACTATTATTTATCAAAAAGATAACCCTTAATTTTCCATACTGTACCTTTAAGTGTCATATCTGACCTAGTTGAAAATCACATGAACCGATAATTAACTAAAACTTAGTACAAACCTTTTTATTTTTAAATTATACTGATGTTTTTTTTAACCCTGAAATTTTCTTTATTTAAAGAATGTTTACCCTTTATTTTTGATAAAGGCTTAATTTGCTTTCTGTGGGAGTGAATGTGTCTTCTAGCTCTTAAGTTCAAGTATTTCAGCTAAATATGATCTCAACAAAGCCGTCACGTTTAGACTAATTAGGTTCATTGGGACTTTTTGACATTTTCCAATTTATTTTGCCAAAAGTTTATACTTTAATTGGAAAAAAAAAGAAGAGTTTACCACATATTATGACAGTAAAACTCTTAAGCTAGAATTATTTTAATATAATGGTATTTTCACATTTGTTTTTTCTTACAGTCTTAATTCAGTTGAACAGCTATCTTCAAATGCATGCTGCACTATAACAGTTAAAAATAAGTCTCTAAATTATCCTATGCTATTATTGTAAGCCGTTATGACCACATTATTATTATTGTTTGTCATTTAAGTTTTACAAACAACTTGACACTATAAATGGGACTTGAGGAGGTTAAAAATATGTACAACCACTATAGAAGATGCAACACTCTTTTAATGTAATTGATGCTTTCTTTTACATTTTCTTTTTTAATGAATAACTAGTTTACCAAGAACACTGGTCGTTATTTAAAGCTTCAACGGCAAAACATGTAGAAGATCCATCTCTAATGCAACCTCAGAAACAAAAAAGGGTCTTCATCCGACTTAGTGAATCATGTCTGTATATTGTCATGTAGAACAAAAAGAAATCGTATGAGGAGTGCAACTAATTTGTATTTAAACATGCTTCACAGAGAGGCATGGGCTCACTACAAATATCTGCTTTTCTTTATTGTTAATTTTCACTACAAGCTGTATGAAACTCATGTTACTGCTGATAAAACACCAGGATTGCCTGGTTTTGCTGCTTGATAAAAAACGCTTCTAAAGGTTATTATAAATAGGTACTTTTATTAATTGAAATAGAATGATATCATCTCCAAATTTAGTGGTTATTCTATATTATAGAAAAGATGAGCACATTCAGACGTCTACTGGTTGATGCAGAGCAGCAGATGACATAACTGTACATAACTACAACGTCTTTAACTTGTTGTGATAGAAAAAACACTATGAGCAACAATACAGCCACTTCTTTGACCGCAAGCTACCGCACCTTTAGAGTGTCATGGACTCCAGACAAGCCTGGCCTCTGATAGACTCACCTTCAAGAGGATTGCCTTGCTGATATGACACTTTTCCTACATTCTGTAAGTTAAATGCAATTTTAGTTTTATGATAATCAAGTTTACCAGGAATGACCGAGGGCTGCTGGGTATTGCGTTTAATCAACAGATGACCAATGATCAAAAAGAGCACTCAAGAGAGTTTTTGAGTTTAAAGTAGATCAAAAGCTTCAAATTGCATGTAGAAAGGAGAGGCCTTTAAATATCAAAGCTTGTAAGGTGATTTTTTTTGTATATACATATATTTTGATGTTTGAAAGAATAGAAGTAATACTTGGAACAATATGAGGTAGCAAGAACGAGGATGACTTTTACTTTTTGAACAAAATATCAGGTCAAAAGAAATCATGTAAATCAGGGGTCATGAACTCTTGCTGCAGTGGTTAGCACTGTCACTCACGGCAAAAAGGTACCGAGTTCACGTCCACCGCTGCGGACTTTCCGTGCAGAGTTTGCAACATAATAAGTTTGATTACCATCTAATAGTAAGTACCTGTAAAATCACATGGTCCAATGAATCACACATTACCAATGCTGTGATGCCTTTTGGCTGCAGTGAGTTAACAAATGTGGCCAGAGCTGCATCTATTCAAAACAAGGGAACCTCACAGCAAGAAGGTTCTTGTCTCAAATCCACCTGTTCTCCCCGTGTCTGTGTGGGCTCTCTCCGGGTTCTCTGACTTGGTGACTCTAAACTGCCCTTAGGAGTGAATGTGAGCGTGAACGATTGTCTGTCTCTATGTATGAACTGGTGACCCGTCCTAGGCGTACCCTGCCTATCAGCTGGGCTGACATTGGGCTGACATAGGCTCCAGTCAACCCTGCATTAACAGGATGAGGGTTTGCAGGTAATGCATGAATGAATGAATACGTTTAAACGTACGTGACGTTTTTACATCACTATAGCCACTGGGCTTCTATGAACACAATTAAGTCTTTATTCAGGTCAAGGGCTCAGTTCTACCTGGCTTTGTAAAATATCTTTGACTGAGTTACTTGAAGAACTCATTACCTCCTGGCCTCTCTCTATCGAGAGATACATCGTGCTTCTGAGGGAGGTGGACAGAGCAGTGATGAAGCATTGTTTTAAGGCTATCAACTTTGGGGGCTGTACAACGTGGATAGTCTCTCCTGTGAGCACTTAGGCATTCAACTTTATTGTGTCACTGGCTCGTTGTTCCATGATGTGTGCGTGTGTGTGTGTGCAGTTCAAGTTGAAACAAGAGGGGAAAGATAAGTCATTCGGAAGATGCGCAGCGGAGCAACGGCAGTCTTTTCAGAAATACTGCAGAAAGCAGAACTGCTCTCTTTCACTAACGTACTTCTTCCTTTCTTTCTCAGGTAATCACTTTTTCTCATTCAAGCTTGAGCAAAGACCGGCCCAGAGAGAGAGAGAGAGCTGGAGGGTGAAAGTGAAAGAGAGATTGAACCATTGAAAGAGTAATACCAAATTCAGGGCACCATTGATTTAGACAAATGCCGACAGCTCATGGCGACAATGGCACAATAAGGACAATTTCCTCGAGAATAAATGCAGAACAGTTTTGTTTTAAATCTGCAGGCTTTTATGTGTGGGGATAGCAGTGTGCATTTCTGGGTCTATACACAGTGTCCAAAATTACCACCCACATATCTTTTTTTCATCCCCCGACTAAGACATTCCAAGTGATATTATTGTTGCTGCGGCTGCTGCGGAGATAACCTTCTTTATCAATGCTAAAAGCCAGAAACAGTCATTTTTCCTTTTGTCTCTGGCTTCCTTGCATTTTTTCCTGGCTGCTGGTGTTAGTTAGCGACATTCTGGTAGCAGCTTTGTCCGAATGCAAGAACTAACCACTACAATCGCGGTTTTAATGAGACACTCTGATTTGAAAGCAGAGGAATCTGCATCTCTATTACTAAGTGATCTTATCAACAAACTAATCTTGTGGAAAGAATGAAGCGGTAACAGAGCTCTCTTCAATGAGTGAATACCTGGTTCTTTTGCTCTTGTTTACCTCAATTTTTATCTCTATTTTTCTTCACCTAATGCTCTATGCCTCCTCTCTCAACAAAGCTTCTTCTGCAGGGCACAGGTTCCACAGATGCTCCATCTCGACCGGAGGATAGTTACCAGGAAAAAACAAACCCCGTTCCTCTTTTGCTTCTGCAATTGCAGATGTGTTTCATCGGTGCCGTGAATCAAACTTTAATTTTCAGGGAAAAATCCTCCCTAGTGAAAGAGCATAAAGCATTGTGATAGCAATGCTTATTGGGGACCAATATAAATGTTGCTGATGACATTTGTCTTCTGCTGTTAGACAGTGCAATCAATATTTATCTGATAATGATACGTTTCAGCTGAAAAAAAGGTCCATTCCAGTCATATATGTGTGTCTCTGTGTATGTGTGTGTGTGGGTGTGTTTGTGTGTGTGTGTGCCTCTCTTTGCCATGCAGGCCCATTTCTCAGCACAGATTGTAATTAAAGGGGCTCGATCAGGAGGACGGCAACCAAGAAACAATCAGACTCTCATTTGGTGGTGTGTGAGTGTGTATACGCATGTGTCAGCGTGAGGGTACGTGCATGGTAAAATGTGTGTTGTCACCGAGAAGGAATCCATTTTTGAAGGCTTAGCCCCCACACTCCCTCTCAATTTGTCTTTCCAACACCCTGCCTCCACGCTGCGATGGCTGCGTCGCTCTCTTATTCATCCACGTCGCGTCCCTCCTTATCATTCATCCCTCTTCTCTTCCTTATTTCAGACCGACTTCCTTAGCTCTACGTATACAGAGCTGCCTCAGAACTCTCAGGTGGTTCAAGTCCATTACTTTGGGAGATAGAAAAACACTGCTGAGGTGTTCTGATTGAGGCCTATTAAAATTCATAAGCTGTGGAATAAGGCCAGAGATAAAATATATAATAAAAAAAAAAAAAAGGAGCTCTGAAGGGCAGAGTGGTGTGTGTTGATGTTCATGTGTGCATGTGTAGGAATCTGTCTTGCGTTTATGAGGAAATAGAGGAAGTGGGTAAAGAGAATAAGAGTGATAAACGCTTGGTGATCCCAAGAGGCTTTTACCACTTTAAATTATCTCCATACTTCTCTCATCTTCCCCTTGTCTTTTTCTGGTATTTCCCCTCAATCTTTTCAGTTTGACAAGACAATGCTAAGGACTATAGTCTATATTGTCCTTTATTATTCACCCCACATCCATGCACAATGCGGCAAAATAGTTCATGTAGGAAATAATCTGCTTCGTTAAGCCTGTTGCTCCTAATAGAAAAAAAGTATTCCCCACAGATTTTTATAGTTACGGAGGAACTTACTCAAGATTAGCAGACATTCACAATGTTCACGTCCACACATGAAACGCCTGCTACTTTCAGTTTCTCCCTGCCTCTGCATATAACGCCCACATACGCATGAAGTACATTAAGAGAGAGTGGATCGATAAAGGTCAGAAGTCAATAGAGTACATGCTCTGACTGCTGAAATTCAAATTTCACTGGGAGATAGAAACGAGTTCAGAACTAGCCCCGTCCCTCACCCCACCTCAATCTTGTTCCTCTTCCATATCCGCCTTCTCGCAGACTAGACACTCATCCGTTAGCAAAGCTGCCTTCAATGAATTATTATGAAAAACATTGGAATGAAAGCCAATACTTCCACATAGCTGCTTAAACAGAGCCAAAATGACTAAGTCTTCCCAAACCAAGTTACAGCAAAGATGTAGCAGCTGGCAATCCTCTCATTGAGTGTGATATGTTAGGCCCGGTCCAGACTGTACAATATTTTTATCTTTAACACTGATTCACCTTGTCACATCAGTGGGTGACAACACCACAAATTTGAGCAATTTGTGAACGTCACCTGATGTCAATGCTGGGTAGTAATGGCCAAGGAAGCATTGTGTTTTGGCCAATAACGCTCTTTTATTACTCTATGATATTCCGTAAATAAAATACTGAATCTTCTACGGATCCAGAAGAAAAAGGCACATTTCATCGAGCCTTTTTCTTCTGGATCATTGTTTTTCCTACCACAAATAACATCCAGAAGTCTTCTTATCCACTCAGGAAGAGTCTGTGAGCCGCGTGAAAAAATCCTCACATGCTAGACTTTTCCTAACTGGTGTCGAGGAGCGTCCCAAACAGAACATCGCAGTTTGTTGAATGTGACGTACTACAAGACCCGATGGTCATATGTATTCTCCACATTGGGGTCCAAAGGAAGACATTTTTCAGAAACAACCAGATCGTTTTAAAGTCGGGCCACAATTATATAGTCAGAACTGTCGCAAAAAGATGCAGAAAAGTTAGTTCATGCATTTGTTACTTCCAGGCTGGATTACTGTAATCCCCTACTAGCAGGTAGTTCCAATAAGTCTCTGAAGCTCCTCCAGTTGGTCCAGAACACTGCTGCAAGTGTGCTGACCAGAACCAGGTTAAGAGAACATATCTTTTCCTCTGTAGTTCATGAATGCTGTCTCACTGTCAGATTCCACCCGGAGGAGAGGCACAGACTGTATGGCAACAAACTCATTCAATTATCATCAACAGTCAAAGCCAAGATAACATCAAATGAAATAATTGTAAAGCAGAATGTCAGAAGTTTTAACATTTTGAAAACTTTGAATGCAATTTGAGTTTCATAGTTCTTTGTGTGTAACACGGCTGCAGTGTTCTGTCGGGCTCTATGGAGAGGCAGAGACTGCTGTTCACTTTCCATCTTCTCACTTACCAGATCTTCACCACCTGTATAGATTGTGCGAGGTCAGGAGGTAAAACAGTGACAGCTCCCACACGTGATAACACTCTCCATCCTTATTCAGCGTCCTCAGTATAATACACTTAAAAAACTTGACTTCTCTCAGAGAGCACAATCCTCCACGGCAGCTTAGTTTGCCCACTATGTTATTGCGCCTGGAGGTCTTATGATACCTATACCCTCATATTACAACTCATTGACCATTTAAACCTCACTCTTTAATTTGGAATCACTTTGGTATCATTTTTGCTGAGGTAGTTATTCAAGGGCAGCTCTGCAGTGTGATGGGTAGCTCTCTTTTTCTCACATCAAGAAAGTTCTATGTTCAAATCCTTTTGGGCCTTTCTATGCGGTGTTTGCAGGTTCCTTCTCGGTACTGCAGCTACCACCCACGGACCAAATAATCGTGCAATGTGAATTGGTGGCTATGTTGGCCTTCTGATTAACTGATGACTTTTCCATGTGAATCCCGTCTGTCACCCAATGCCCGCTGAAATAAGCTCCAGCAAGCGGTGATGCTGTACAGGGAAAGCAGTTGTTGAAAATGGACGAATGACAGGGTGGGTAGTTATTCAAGAAATAAATATTTCACAGAAGTAGTTTTCTCAGGATCGAGCTCATTGAATTTGAAGATACATCAATCATTCGGCACAGTTTCAAGTACCATTTGATCAAAGTTGCATGTCTTCTAAGTTGATCCGGATCAGATCAGAATTGATGTGACGCAAACTTCATGGGGGATGTCATTATGCATTATGGTCGAGGTCATCACCAAATTGTAATGGGTTGTTTTTGGGGGACATACTCCGCCTCTCCAGATAAATTCATCAACATTTGGTGAGGGATTGTGTTTAGTGATCAATCCATTTGCATGTGAATTCCCAGGATCAGGATAGGGAGTATCTCCAGATCTCATGGTTCCGATTTAGTCCCGATTTGGTGCATATGAATTAACTCAAGGAGATCTATCTTGTAAATATCCTATTTTACTGTTATAGCTCATATTTTACTCACTAGGGGGCTTTTGGACCATAATTTCTCCATCTTTCAAATTTTGTGAATATAAATCAACTCAATGAGATCTGGTATGTATATATCATATTTTACCCATATTTGAATCTATTAGTTCATATTTTACTCACTTTGGGGAGCTTTTCTTCAACTAAAAATAAATATGAAAATAACTTTACATCTAAGTTGAGGGGTTCAATCAGGGGGATTGCTTCTATGATGAAGGGGATTTGGGGTGTGAAGCAGTGCAGTACACTGTATAGGCCACTGTTAACTCTGTGGAATCCAAAATGCTTTATGACGGATGCACAGATTTCCTCTGCCTGTTAGTGGACTATGTGCCATGAACTAACTGTGTCATTCCATGAATTATAATATGACTATATGAAATCAAGATATATATAGGTCTATGTGTCGTTTCTACTCCAGTCTCCTTGCTACAGCACACTATGTAGCCTTTGGCAACAATATACCTCGTTTCTCCTCTTCTCATTGACTGCCGCATCACAGGCACCTCCTCCTTGCCAAAGCTTCTGTAACTCCTCCCTCTTTCCCTCTACATTATTGCGATCACGCCATCTGGGCTTCACATTAACATTTGTCCAGTCCCAATCGTTCTAAGTGGATTCAGGTGGAATAAAGACGGCCTGTAATATATCGAAACAGAGTGAGAGTGGGATGCATAGGGAGAGGTAAGGCGAGCAAAGGGGAGGGGGGAAGGAAGTGAAGAAGAGCTGAGATTGATGATTGATCCAAACAGGCTGCACTGAAACAGTGACAATAAACAGAGAGAGGAAGGAGAGGGAGAGATGACAAAACATATGCTGCTCTGTCTACACCATCAATCTAAAGTTGTAAGCTCACCTGGAAATTGTCAGGCAATAATGCATTTGTGTCAGTGTGAGTGTGTGTGTTTATGTGTGTGTGTGTGTGTGGGTGTGTGGGTTGGAGTGACTGGCCGCTACAATGATGAGTTTCCTCACAACTGATATACATATTCAGAGAAAGTGCGGCACTCCATCATCCCTTTCTTTGCTACGTTCCTCCGATCAGTGACTGAGCTGGCATTGATGCATCTTGCCTGTACGCCAAATGTGCGGTGTTGCCTCCCTCCATCCCATGGCTGTGTTTGTGAATATATGCAATCTTTACAACAGCACCATTTCAAACTCAGTGGATCCATGGCCCAAACAAAAACAACGACACAAACATGCAATCTACCCGGGCAATAAACCCCATCGTGCATTTCAAGACATAACACTCAAGCCCAGGTATCTATCTTATGTTATACCATCCTTTTAAAAAAATATATATAAATATGATAACAAACCAAAAATATGTGATTGCGTGTGTGGTTCAAATTTAGAATATACAGAAAAATTTAATTATTGATTGTGATATACCTTCTAAAGGTAAAAGTAGGACCTTCAACAATCAAATATTCATCCATCAATTCATCTCCAATTCATTAAAGCGTGAATATTTCCAACTGTTCCATGTTCGTCTCTGTTTTGCTGGTGCAGTTAAATCAGTGAAATGAGAGTTTTTTCATGTACCGCCTCATGTACAAACCTCTCTGCGAGCCCATGTCCTCTGCCTGCAAGAGTCTCTTCAAATTTCATCCCCTCATAGACCTTATTGAGTAGAAAAAGAGGAATGATTTTGGGAATCTTCAGTTGTATATGTCCGACACTAGGGGGAGCTTAATCTCCAAAAATGTTTGCGCCATTATTTCTGCATCGTTGGTCTGATTTAGTCCAATTGGTCCAGATTGGTGCATGTGAATAGACTCAAGGAAATTTAGCTTGTATATTTCATACTTTATTCTAATTGGAAGAAAAAAAACACCAGTTATTCGACAAAAGTTATTAAAAATTTGTTCAATTTGTTCCAAATTTGGTGCATATGAATACGGAGATCTATCTAGCATTTATCATATTTTATTCTAATAGTTCACATGTTACTAAGCAGAAGGAGCCTAATTTCTTTATGACATCTATTAACAATGAAACCTCCATATCATAGCAAAGTTACCCACGGAGTTCCCCAGGGATCTGTGCTTGGGCCAATATTATTCACATTATATTTGCTCCCTTTAGGCAACATTATCAGGAAACACTCCATAAACTTTCACTGTTATGCTGATGACACACAATTGTACTTATCAATGAAACCAGGTGAATCTAATCACTTATCCAATTTAGAGGCGTGTCTCAAAGACATTAAGACTTGGATGACCTGCAACTTTTTATTATTAAATTCAGATAAAACTGAAGTTATTGTTCTGGGACCCTTAGAAACAATTTATCACAATTTATGATATATCTACTCTGGGTGGTATGACCTTGGCCTCCAGCACCACTGTGAAGAACCTGGGAGTTATCTTTGATCAGCATATTTGGCCTTTGACTCCCACATAAAACAGATTTCTAGGACTGCCTTTTTTCATCTGCGTAATATTTCTAAAATACGACACATTCTGTCGCAAAAAGATGCAGAAAAGTTAGTTCATGCATTTGTTACTTCCAGGCTGGATTACTGTAATGCCCTACTAGCAGGTAGTCCCAATAAGTCTCTGAAGCCCCTCCAGCTGATCCAGAACGCTGCTGCACGTGTGCTGACCAGAACCAGGTTAAGAGAACATATCTCTCCTGTATTAGCTTCCCTTCAGTGGCTCCCGGTAAAATCTAGAATCAAATTCAAAATCCTTCTGCTCACTTACAAAGCCCTTAACGGTCAGGCACCAACGTATCTGAAGGAGCTCATAGTTCCATATTGTCCAACCAGAACACTGTGCTCCCAGCATGCAGGGATACTTGTAGTCCCTAGAGTTTCCAGAGGTAGAATGGGAGCCAGTGCTTTCAGCTATCAGGCTCCTCTCCTGTGGAACCATCTTCCAATCTCGGTTCGGGGGACAAAAACCCTCTCTATATTTCAAAGTTGGTTTAAAACTCTCCTTTATAATAAAGCTTATAATTAAGGCTGGCATAAGCTCGCTATTAGCTATGCTGCTATAGGTTTAGACTGCTGGGGGATCTCCCATGATGCACTGAGCTTTTCTCTCTTCCTCACTCACTGTCCCTCTTTATCCATCCCTCTCACTTTAATGCATGTTACTGGATAAATGCATGTTACTAACTTGACTTCTTCCCTGGAGCCTTTGTGCTTTCTCTCCCTGTAAGGTCACATGGTTGGTGATTGCATCTGCTGCTGTGGACCTGCTCGCACCATGTCCACTGATTTCAAGATGCTCATTATGATGATTACTATTATTATTATTATTATTATTATTATTATTGTATAGTATTTCCCCATAAGCTATCGCTAAATGTTAAATTACTATTAATGTTATTATCAACCTGGGATCCCTGCTGCTGCCAAGGCCCAACCATTGAGAGGTTGAAGAAAGTGGATTATAGCTGATATCTCTGCTGCTATTTCCCCCGTCTGTATCTCTCCTCCCCCCTCCCTCTCTCTCTCCCTCTGTCTGTCTTTCTTTTGAAACCAAACCCGTCATGGCAGTAGGCCGTCCACCCTGAGTCTTGGATCTGCTCGAGGTTTCTGCCCATTAAAAGGCAGTTTTTTCTCGCCACTGTGCTTGCTCACGGAGGAATTTGTTGGGTCTCTGTAGATAATTATATAAAGAGTTCCGTCTAGACCTGCTCTTTCTGGAAAGCACCCTGAGACAACTGGTGTTGGGAATTGGTGCTATATAAATAAAGATTGATTGATTGTTTAAATGAACTCCTCAAATTAAATACGAAGCTTTGTCTGAAACACAGTGTTTTTTTGTAAAGAAAGCTCCCCCTAATGAGTAAAATATAAAATATTAGAGTAAAATACAAGATCGATCTTCTCTTGTCGTCTGTGTCGCGTCCATTCATATGTTACAAATATGGAAAAAATGGGACCAACGGATGAGAAATGTTCGGCCGAACACTTTTGAAATAAGCTCCCCTTAGTGTCAGAAAAATGAAACTATCCTTTCCCAAAATCAATGAGACTCTAGCCCTTCCAACATTGAGTTCAGTGGTCTAAAAAAAGTTGGTGTCCTGAAGTGTTTACACAAACTGAGCTTTGGAATTAAACTAAATATGCTCACCATGCTCAAAACAGATAACAAAACTATTTAAACTTTTCTTTTTTTTAATCATTGTTTCTTAAGCGTTGGCATTAATTCCTGTTTGTATGTTGCCAAATATGTTTACTGAAGTCAGTTTGTCCTGTTAAACTGAACGTGACGGATGAATCTGCGAACTCGGAACTGCGGATTTAAAAAGAATAAGAAAAACCATGTATTCCAAGATTTTTTCTGGATCCATCACTGGGGCTGTAAAAAGACAAAGTGCTGTTGAGGACAACTGAAGTGCTTCTTCAATTTATGCTGGTTGTGTAAATCACCTACAGCCCAAAAAGCTCTGTTGGAGAAGAGTTTGAAAGTGTATGAATCATTTTATCAATACAGGGTGTAAAAGCAGGTCGTAGTGAGAGAAAAGCCGCAGCAGTTGAAAATGGAATGGCACTATGATTAAAAGTGCTGTTTGGCTTATTACAACTTATTCAGCCTGCTGTGCTCCACACACAAGAGCTGAATATCTCTTTACCAAAAAAGGAGGAAAAAAAAGCATGTAAGACTTAATTTTATATAATAATTTACAGTTAATGTATCACATCCAACTAACGACACAACATGTCTAACAAAGACAACATAGCTCTTTGATAATGCGTCAGCAAAACACCATTCATCTCTCTGTGTCACCCTGTAGAAGGCACTGAGCACTAACAAGTTAAATCAATAATGATTAGGAACAAAAGAAGAAAACAGTCTTAAATCAAGCGTCCCATAGTGTGCTAAAAAACACCTTTTGATCAGAATCCACCCCTAATGCTCGATTAAAAATGACTCAACTTGTTATGTTTCATTATGTAAGCGAGGGAAAAAGTGGAGGAAAATGAGGGGTAAATGAAGGAGAATGAGGAGAAAATCTATCATAATTAGCGGCGGCGTAAAGAATGGTAGTGTGTGTCTTTTTTATAGATGGCTGCTAATTGAGAGGAGAGTAGAGAATGGATCCTGCTGTGTATTAGCTTTTAATTACCATAAATGAAAGCAAAACACACACATCCAATAATGAGCGTGTGTGTGTGGACCAATACCCACACACACACACATACTCAGAACGGCAAAACTTTTTTTTCACATTCCAGGATTAACACAAAGACACACACAAGCGCACATTATGTACGCACACTTTGTTCAAGGTTTTCAGTTTCTAGACGGCCTCACGGTTTTTGGTGTGTGCCTGCCCCTGGCGAGTTCATTACTTCTCTTTGGAGGCTTGCATGCTCAGAATCTTACCCTGCTCATTATAGAATAAACCAATGTTTAACAGCGTAATTATTACATGTATCATACCACTTGCTGATGGAGAATCTAGCTGAAGAGTGCTTCCATTTTACGCTTGAGGGTCTGCTCTTGATGCAAGCTGAGATTTGTCAGCCTTTATTATATATTTTGGCCTTACAAGTCCAACTGCATGAACACCAGACAGACATTCATTAATGCATGTGACAAGATGGCACGGCAGCAGCTGCTGATGAAGACGGGGATCGGCAGCAAAGGGTTGTCGAAATTTCTATGTAGCTGCTGTAGCGACTCGTTATACCAATATTTTAGGGCTGTTGAAAATTTGTTGTACCTGTTTAAGGCGGGTAGAACAAAAAAAAGTTGCGGTCAATAATTCCTAAAGTGTATAAATCACAGTGTAAGGTTGACCCACGCCAAAGGGGCTTTTTGCAAGGGCGCTCATCGTTTCCTTCATCTGCATGCAAAGTATTTTCTTATCTAGAGGACGGCAGCCAGTGGACCGCAACCTGTCCTGAGGTACATGATGTACACCCCGGCACAGACCTCTTCTCTCTCTGGTTTTATCTATTTCATTTGCTCTCTCTAGAGCTATTGTCAACCATCAGACGCCCTCTGCCTGGATAAGCAGTCTGTTATGATAATCCGGGCAGTTATAATGGTGGATGATATGATATGCAGCATGGCTTTCTGTAACTCTATAGGAGGTTAATTGACCTCTGTGTCCTTTTCAAATCATTTGCAGGAGATTTGATTGGATGACGACCCAAGCTAGAATGATTTTCTAATTGGGCCTGTCCTTTGAATGTCATTTAGCGATTTCAGGCCAGTTTGACGTAAACCAGCTAAATCTATATGGCATTAATCTCAAATCAATGCATATGCTAATGGCCTGATGTGGATAGAACCCTTTCATTTGGATACATCATTTGCTTGACTTTATTTGAAGCCACGATCCTCACTCCTATCATAGTTTCATAAAAAACTCTGTAATGAGGGTACTTTTTCCCCATCTGGTACCTTGAGGTACTGCAGGTGGTACATTGAATTTCAGTTCTGCACAATACGTAAAATAATTTTATGATAATATATAGTCTAATAAACAGAATGACATTATCGGTATTCCAATTTTGAAATAAAAAGCAAACATGTTCAGTTAAAAGCCTGATATTGAATGACGCAAATTAACCAACATGGTTGAAATGTTGCAGCAATGCAGCTGAAAATATGGAGACATAGGTTCAAAAGAGCGAACCAAATTCCATTGCTTACTATTCGATTGAAAATGCCTGGAAAACTGATTCCTACTGCTTGATAACAAAAGATTGTTCTGTCCTGAAGTTCGACTGTAAACATTTAAAATGTAGCTTAACTCGTTGTTTCATGAATCTAGAAGCAGCATAATGCTGTTTTGGATGTCTAGCCTTTTTTTGTACCAAAATGTTGCTATGATCAAGTAACATGGCTGAAAAAAAATCTAATACTATGTTGTATGATATTATTGATGCAAAGTTTCACTAAAAATAAAGACAGATAAAGATAAATTTATGTATTTAATTCACTACGGCTCAGACTGCTAATCGGTTGGAACGGATATTCTCTATGGTTATTGTCCTCTTTTTACCAAGTTCAGCTCTCAACACAGAAAAATGTGTCTATATCTGATTTCATGGTGAAGGAAAATCCTCAGCTTCACACTTGGAATTTTTTCTCACACAGACCTTTTACATTTACACCATAGATTCCGCAGGAAGACTGACTGACTCCCTGAAGTTTCAGAGTGGGGAATGGGCTTTCTCCTTAAAGTTGACTAGATGCCACCACTATGACACATCAAACATGGGTCTGTAGGTGGGTTTACATGGGACACTTTACTCCTATCCGAATTAAACCTTTCCGAATTACGTCGGTTGCCTTTTTACATGACCTGTGATCTTTTCCGACCCGGTGTTTACATGCATTGACTCATCTAATCTAACAGTTTTCTGACATGCGCAGATGATCCACACTCCCGTTCATAAGGTGGCGATAATGCTACGATGAGCTGGGTGCCAATCATCAACAAGCGCTCAGAGGAAGAACAAGACAAAGGCGTTGTGCGTGAGCTGACAAAACTCCGCCAGATAATAACTTCAGGACGATTATCACTCCCCACAAACCTGTATGAGACAGAGTTCATTGTTTTAGAACAAAATAAAACTATAAATGCATTCAACAGAGCATTTATATTTTTATGATGTATTTAGGAATTTCATTATCCTATCAGCAAGTTTATGCAAGGGGATATAATGACTGTCTGTCCATCCATCGGCCTCTCCTCCTGTAATCATTTTGTTTGCTCATCAAAACTTCAAATGAATTCAATGTAAATATAAGAATTTTCAACTTGCGAAAAGAGTAATATCAATGTTAGTAACTGCCGAATGTTTTTACGGTGCATTTTTTTTCCTTCCAAAATGTTAGAAATTATTGAACATTGTCACGACAGAGTTTGTACTTGGTCAAACTTTTGTGGCTCTTTTGATATTTTAAGAATTAAAATTTCTAGATTTTTGTTTTCTTACAGAATAATTTCGGACACCTGGTCTGAAACATAAATTCAAACTTTTTAAAAAATATTTTCAAACAAGCTAGCTCTGATGTCTTGTCTTCTGCCATTTAGAATTGCCTTGCATTTTATTTCCATATATTCATGTTTACAGTTTATTCATACTTCACAGTAGGGAAATGAAAAATGATTACTATTCTTTTAACAAATAAATGGTAGCTGAAAGCTATAGGATTTGTATTTGCTTACGTAAATGAGGGGCTCATTGTTGGCGCTTAAGTTGTCGTACTAGCAGTAAAACCGATACAAGCTGTGCTTCATTATTGTTATTTAGAGTATATTGCAGTGCCCTTGTAGAGGACTGAGCAGAAATGTTGGAAATGGTGTATGAAAGGTCTTGGCAAGCAGTGAACTTTGAGAATGAAGTGTCTCTCCCACAGTGAGAGTTAAACTTGCAGTGCTGAATAACACCAAGGTTCCCTCTGTCTTTCAGATCCACTGTTAAAAGGCTGCATTCTCTGCTCCAAAAGCCTCTCTAACCCCGCACTAAATCATCACCGCAGGTGTGTCATGTTTTCAATTTAAAAATGCACATGGTCCACCCACACTGCCATCATTCCAATCACTCCACCCCCCCCCCCACACACACACACACACACACACACACACACACTGTAGCGATTACCTATGCTCAGAGTGGAAGCATCCTTTTCAATAATAAACTTACTATTTGTAGGGGGACCATAATTTACAGCCTATACATAAAAATTTGTCAGCTACCCAAATGAATCCTTAGTGCTCCCTGCTTCCATCGACCCAGTCCATTAATCATGCCACTGATAAACACAGGCGTAATCTGATTGTATAATAAGGTGCTGGTATGGAATGCATGGCACATGCTCCTAAAAGCACCCGCCTGGAACCGAACTCTGCCCTCGCCCACATACACACAACACTTGACCATCCCGTGCAGACAATTTACAGCAATGGGCAGTCACGACCGCGGCACTACAGAGCATAAAATACAATGGCTGGAAAGCAACAGAAAATGGAATGTCAAGGACATTCTGGGAAAAATTCTGGAATATGAAGCAAGTATTGTATTTGAGAGGATCCACCCCCACACAGATTAGTGCATTGTGATTGATTGTAAAGGATTTTTACTACATGGTTATGACTTCTGACAAGGCTAACATACAGCCAGGGATATTCATCTTAAACATATTGTCCTGTGTATTTTATTTGTTGGAAGATGTGAGTAAGGTTTACATTTGACTATGTCAATAAACCATTCTTCCATGTTACAGCATGCAGTGACATTAAAAGGCCGGCATTATCAGCGGTTTATTGTGAAAAACTGTTTCCAAGCAGTGGTAAACAAAATAGATTGTATAATTTTTGGTCCTTATAGATGTTTAGTAGTAGTTTTGGTCCTTACCATCTTCTACATAATGTTTTACTACAATTAGCTTAAGCTTAAGTATGAGGCACAATTATTATATCACTGAGAAGTCAGGGATATTATGGAATCATCATCGCATCTGCAGCCGCAGATCCTTTGTGTTAACGCGATAACCATATCGAAGATATTTTTTAAATTATGTGCCAATTTGGAGCTTATTGTTAGGAAGAACTGGATTGATTTTGGGAGAGATCATTCTCAAGCATTGGTCTGATTTGTCTAAATTTGTTGCATTGGAATCCACTAGAGGAGGTCTATCATGCATACATTGTGATTTACTCTAATTTTAATTACTAAGGGGAGCTTTTTATGGAAAACACAGTTTTTCTGACAAAACTTCCTAAATCCCAAATTAAGTCCAAATTCGGTGCATATGAATATTTCACTCAGTTCAGGTACAAAGTTCCCATTAACTTACTCCCCTTAACTCTTTACAACTGGACAGCTTCCATCCAGACATCTTCAAAGGTCTAGTTGATCACTAGTTTCACCTTATAAAAGAGAACTTTGAATGCCCAAGGAGGGTTCGCAATGAAAATGTGTTTTAGAAGTCTTGTATTCACAAGGGAGGCCAGATAGCAAGGCTTTGCCCCACTGGACAGGCATGAACCAATTGGAACCGGTCTGGCCGTGGTCTGACTTGGTGACAGCTCCTAGTCCTCTGCTTTGCCTGGTTGATGAAGCCTTATGGTGATAATGGGAAACTCACAAAGGAGAAGAGCATTTACAATTATCATCTCAGTTCATCCCATGGATGTAGGTAAAGGACGCCTTTGGGAGGCTAAATGGGAGGTAGAAGATAATGAGGAGAAATTCACCAGCTTAGAGAATCTGAAAACAGCATCATTATCTGCTGTCTACGCCACAACTCTGTGAGTCATCAAGAGATTCCTTCCATGATGAACTGCAACTCAGAGATGATCTTACCTCAGCAGTGTGCAGTGGCCATGTGCAGCATTTTGCAGCAGCTAGACCAGGCCTGGCCAACCCGTGGCTGCTGAGCCGCATGTGGCTCTTTGCCTAGTTTCATGCGGCTCTTAGGTTCATAACGAATTCTGTGATTGTGTTTTTTTTATGTGTATGTGTATGCGTGTTGGCAAACGCGTTTGGTGTGGACGCAACATAAAACTGCCCGCTCAGTTTGGAGGAAGGGAAAACTTTATTGTTGAGTTTCAAACCCGACCGGTCATGGCATTAGGCCGTCCACCCTGAGTTTTGGCTCTGCTCGAGGTTTCTGCCCGTTAAAGGGCAGTTTTTTCTCGCCATTGTCGCCAAGTGCTTGCTCGAGGAGAAATTTGTATATATAAAGAGTTTGGTCTAGACCTGCTCTTTCTGGAAAGCACCTTTAGACAACTGTTGTTGTGAATTGGAGCTATATAAATAAAGATTGATTGATTGATTGATTGAGTAAACAATTTGCGTCAAGTTTGCTCTGAAAATGTTAGGGAAACAATGCACAGTAAAACGAAAATATGAAGATGAACACAGGATATTTTTAACAGAGTGGGAAAGTTTATATTTTTGTGTTGAACGTCATGGCAAGCCATTGTGCATTATATGCCAGGCGTCATTAGCGCATTTCAATGCTTCAATTCTTCAGCGCCACTTCAGCTCCCTCCCTGCTAACATTGACCAGGAATTTCCAAAAGGGACTGAACTTCGCAAGCACAAGTTAAGTTGAAATGTTGTACCCTCCAGGGTAAGTTAAAAATGTTGCCTGACCTGGTGCAAAGTGTGTTTTCGTTTGTCAACAAACGTAAGCTGTTCATGACGCATATTCAAAAGGGAGATTTAGCGCATTTTCCCGCTCTGCTAAAAGCCAGCGGGCAAGTCACCAGCGCCGCCCTGAATAAGCAAACAGCCAGATCTGCAACACTGGTTGTAAACCCGCAGGAAAGTTTTGTGACCCGGTTCCGGGATCTACAACTGAAAAGGCCAAAATTCCGTTCCTCGTCGACCCGTTTAATGCGGAGACGGACTGTTTGAAAGCACCGCTAGTCACAGATGAGGCTGCGGCTAAGTTGGAGATGATCGATCTCTGTGAGGAGGACCAACTGAAACCTGCTTTAAGGGAAGGGACCATTGAGTTCTGGAAAAGTGTGCCAATGAAAAAATACCCCAATGTCAAACGGGCTGCCCTCAAGATACTGTCAATGTTTGGGTCAACATACGTCTGCCAGCCTGTGTTTTCTACCCTGAAACTGTGAAATCAAAGCATCGATCTGTTCTGACTGACACACGTGAAAGAATTGCTTCGAGTGGCAACAACGTAATACAAGCCAGATTTGAAGAGGATTGTTCAAGGCAAGGATTGCCAGAAGTCCCACTAAGCAACATGCATAGTAAAAGAAAAACGCTATTGTAAATTGTTATATTTTTGTTTGTGGACTTGAGAGTGGACTGAGAGTTTGTGTGTGTGAGACAGTGCACACAATGTTCATTGTTGAAAATGACTGGCTTGTGGTCTTAGTACTGTAGGAGTCCAGTTCTGTCATTATCATTTTAGTGTGTGACATTTACAGTAAATCTGGCTTAGCAGAGGTCTGTGTGTGTGTGAGAGAGTGAGAGGGAAGGGATGGGGGATGTTCATGTGTGCCCGTGTGTATGATTTGGCTCTTTGCAGAAAAACAGTAAAAAAATTGTCTCTTATTCTCTGACTGGTTGGCCACCCCTGAGCTAGACAGTCCATATCCTACAAGCAAGTAGAGAGAAATCCAGCTAACTGGCCAATGTGAGTAATGAATGAATCTGACAGGATCTAATAGCCATACTAAATAAAATAAACTAATACGACTATTACCAATTTATTCTCAAAGATCGTTCTAAAAAAAGGTGTTTGCAAGAAACTAAGGGAATGTCAACTCTATAACATTATCAAGGGTCACATTCAATCACACTGTATTGGGGTAATACACATGGTGATGTCCTTCACAAAAGTAAAAGCATTTCACAAAAACAAACAAAAAAATAAAAGACTGTTCTAGTTAAGTTGTACCTGTTGAGAGAGTTGATTGATCATACTGTATATGACTGAAATTAAGATTAAGAGTCATAAGTGATGCTTGAGAGGCACTATTTACATTGTTTTAATAGTGAAGTTAATTATACTATACCTTTAAAGTAAGATAAATTGCAGCATATGTATAAATTCTGAATGCTTATTTGGCTAATGTCATTATGAAGAATATTTACTTCCTGTGAGTTTTACGAAAATCCATCGTGCGGGGAAGCTCCAGTGTTTCATATTATTCTGTTCCGTTCTGTTAAATGCTTGAATGAACCGGAAAATGTTTCTATAGAACCCCTGAAGTCCTTCGAGAAATGTTTTTTATCTTGTGCACCCTTGTGCAATGCCAAGATAAATTCGGCATTGCAAAGGCAGGCCTGTTCTTTGAAAACCACTAGCGTAGCGGCTGCCTGTTGTCTTTCATTAAGCAAAGTGCTCTTATTTTGAAAGATCACAGCGGAAGTAATGTTAATCAATGTCGTCATTGAGTATATGTTCTGACTTGATGAAATTTACGTACAATCCATTCTCCGCGCTGTGTTTCTTAAACTATTTGCGTGGTATTTCGAAATGTTAATAAAACTTTGTAAGATAATAAGTTGTGCGCACAAATGAATTATCTTTTGCACAAGATCGTTTTTTCCTTTTTTTTTCCTCATGGGACTTCGGACTTCTGATGTACATTCCATTAGAATTTCTGAGAAAAAATAGTTCTCACAAATCTTAACCTATTGTTTAAACTATCTGTTTGTTTGTTTGTTTGTTTTATTATGGTACACTGCTCACCCTCTATCCCCCAAATGAGGCCACCACTTAATTCTCCGTCACACCACAAGTCTACTTCCTCCATGGTTCACAGTGGCTGTGAGACATTTTTGATTGGACTTTTATGACTAACCAACAAAGACTTTGTTCTAAAGCATCGGTGCACAGATCCAAACTCATCGCACCAGATATGCTTGCACTTTAACTGATACATGAATGCTAAGATGAAGACATTTTAAGACAAAGCTAACAGTGTTGATCTTGCCAAGGCACCATGTGGCCATCAATACGGATAACAGAGAAACCAAATGTTATGTCTCCTAGGTCAAGAAATAGGCAGGGTGGTATTCAACTAGCCTAGAAGTTTGGTAAGTTATCCCCAAACAATGCACACTCGGCAGCACAGTTCAAGCAAGAAGTCTACCGGTTCTAATCCGATTCTGGCCCAGTGGCCTTACTGTGTGGAGTTTGCATGTTCTCCCTGTGTCTGCAGGCAAAAGACATGCAGTGGGTGAAGGGGTGACTCTAACTTGCCCACAGCGTGAGTGGTTGTTAGTTTCTGTGTGGGCCCTGTGATGAACTACAATGCCTGCTGAGATAGGCTCTAGTCGCCTCTTGTGACCCCGAATAGCATAAGCAGTTATAGATTATGAATGAATTTGTATCCCCTTACTTAATCAACCAAAGAGTAGTTGCAAAAAAAATGATGAAATGGAAGGTACCTCAATTTGCTCCCCAGAGTGAATGATTACCAGAGATCACAGCTTCTTTTCCCTCCTCATTAACATTAATAATGTTATTAAATCATTACATTGGTGACCTTATGAGAAATGTCCTCTGTGATTTAATGCAAGTCAGACAGCCTTACTTATGAAATCAGCAGACACCCTCGAGACATCGGCAGCTGTTCTCTCATTTTACCTCTGTGTTATTTGGTGTTGATAAGATGAAGTTCCACTTAAAAACATTGAATTATCTGTCAATGCAGGAGCAAATGACCAAAACAGGTTCACACTTACTTTGCTGGTACCATTAATTTGTACTCAACCACCACGGAAACACACTGCAGGATTATCTACATTTCTCTTTATTTGCAGCTTTTGTTTGGTATGTTGGAATTTATCCCTCTTTTAGGAAAAGTTTGTTGGCCAATCCTTTTTTGTACATACCCGAGTTGGACAAGCAGTCAGGCATTTAGTTGTTAGCACACTAAAACAAGGTTGTGGCCCTTCTATCTGGGACATTTCCATCAAATATAGAGTTAATCCACTCAGTTCTGACATTCTCTGAGTCCGAGGCTGATACCACTATTGCTGCTGGTCTGTGACGGCAACTGCAGCCCCAGCCCTTCAGCAAATGCTTGCGGTTTCAATTCAAACAGAACAGAGGTCGGTAAAGGTGCTCTGCAGCCATGGTTGGTAAGGGTGCAAGATGGGATTATGCAAATGGATCTGCAGTGTATTTAAGAAGGAGAGCAAAGTATAAATGCTGTGTCGAATCACATAGTGTCTGCCTCACGAAATAATCAAAAACAAAAACCTACTGGGTTTCATCATCTCACAGTTTGTGAGCTGGTATGGAAACCCAAATATTAAAGGATGTGCAAAGACCCTGAAAAAGCAATTTTTTCAGTTAAATTTCCTATGACCTCATCAATAGTCCACAACATAGTGAGGTCAAAGGTGACATCCCGTCATGAAACTATTATTTTAGCAGATAATGCATCTATTCAAATGGGTTTTAAAATGCCGTGACAAAAGTCACTAAACAGATATTTGGAGCTAGCAGAAGAAAAAAAGAAACAAGTTGAAAGTTATATTCACTTACAGGATGTTAGGGAGGTTGTAGCAGGAGTCAAAACAGTTGAGACACATACTGTTTCCTCTTGATATATCCCTGCAAATATGCAGTTTTAATGCCTGACTTTCATTGATGACTAGCTCTGTTGTTTAATTGTGTTACAGTGTTTAACTGATACGTCAAGAATAAATATAAAAATGTTGTTTTCGACCTGCTAGCTTAGCTAGAATTACTCCCATTACTTTGGGAGCATTTCCAGCCTCAGAAATAATTGGTAAATTGGAGCGCACTCTGTTCAACCACATACGTCACTCTAATAGTAAGATTGAGACATTACGGATCATGTTCTGCAAAGATGAGATTGATAGTTTCCGAAAAGCTACCAGGCATGCTAAAAGGACTTCTGCTGCAGATGACATGGCTACATTTGCTCGATGCGTACATAGAAGATTCATTCAAGTTTTCCTTAAACATGCATTCCTTTTCTCATTTCATTAAGGAAAGGGTTAGGGGGCATTTACATACATCGTTACCTTTTATGTTGAGAAAATGCAAGAAAAGAAAAGGCATCCTCTCTACAAAAGGAGGGTGGATGCCTAAGGTGTTCATGTTGGCTCTTGTCGTAATTCCACTATAATTAGTTCAGAATTTTTAAAGAATCTGCTCCAATGGAATCAGAAGTATATTATTACGCTAGTTGTGATTATTGCATATTGATAAATGGTTTGTGGCCATACCAAAAAAATCAAAGAAATAATAATTTATTCATTCATTGTGTAGCGGTTTATCTACGTTTTACCTCGAAAATAATTGAATAGGGGCACCGCCCAAAGTTATTTTGGGAAATTAGGAAATCTAGAATGAATCAATTCCCAATTTCATTAAACTTAAAATTCTCACATCTGAAAGTCATGAACTCTCTTAAAAAGTACTCTCATTTCTCTTCAAGACGGAAAGACAGGACACCTGTTATGCTTAAATATGAATATGTTTACTCAACTACACACTAAACAAAACAGGATAAATATGGATAACTGATAATGAAGTGGATAAACAGGTTAATGTATATACAGATGTGTGTGTCTGTGTATGTGTGTATGTGTGTATGTGTGTGTGTGGGTGGGCTGATGGTTCAAAAGCTGGGAGTTTGAGAAATAGGTAATGGTGATAGAGAGGGATTATTGACGGTATTGAATTCTCTGGAACTTAATCATTGATAAAGGCACGATAAAATTGAATGCAACTTAGATTTTATGCATCAACCCCAGATCATGAATGAGCGTGACAGAACGATCTTACTGGTGCTGATCAACAGTCACGTCCGTGGATCGGGTGCTGCAGTCGATCAGGCAGTTTCCTCTCGCTGGACGAAAGGCAACTTCTCAAGGTTACGTGAATACTCGTCTTTACGGGACCCTGTCGTCGCTGCCATATGGAGAATGGTGGTTTCTGCGCACACACATCCGGCTGGACAAGAGATGGACCTGGCACCGATCATCCTTGCTGCAGGATGCAAAAATGGGAGCAGAAACGAAGTATAACTGAACGGAGAAAAATCATAGAAAGTCGAAAAGCAAACAACTTAAAAAAAAAAGGCAAAATTGAAGTTGAAGACTAAAGAAGTGACAATATCTGTAGGAGAAGAAGGCAAGAAGTGAAGAAAGAAGAGAAAGCAGAAGAGGAAGCCAAGACGCAGGGTGTCGTCCCCTTTTTATACCCGTCCGGGTGTCCCAGTAACATATTTGCATGAAGGGATGAGCAGAGACTCAGGTTTCTCTTGGTATAATGCAAATAGGGTGGAGAGGGGTAGCGATAATAATACAGGCTTGATAGTAAAACGTTAGAAAATTAAAACCACTCTCTCTCACCATGGCCAAAGAGTGATCAAACTCATGAGGGATATATATATATATATATATATATATACGTATGTAAATACCATGTATTCTATATGATGTGTTCTTGTAAAACAATAGTCAAAATATAAACAAGTCTAGCTTAACTACAAGGACATCTGCGTTAATAAGGCATATCCAATAAGACAGCATCAGTACATGTGAAACAATCCATCTTATTGAACTGGATGAGGTAAGACATACATGTTCAAATATTTGACAATAGAAAAAGGAAAAACAATTTTCGAAGTGATGTTTCTATTTATGACCGCTAGATGGCAAAGTGTTACTGCCGAACCAAGACGGACAGCCTAAAAACTCAGGCTGCTTATTTGAACAGATTACGATAACATTTTTTATATCATTGTAATGGATATTTTTCTGAGTTTCTAACTGTATACATTGTGAAATTAAATAAGAAAAACTTAACATAGAAAAAAAAATGTTTGTTGATTAGGTTCCAATCAACACAGTTCTTCTTGAGTTTTAAAACTTTAACATTCCAATGACCTCTGGCAGGTCATAAAACAGAAGGAGCTGTTGAGGTGAGGGGTGAAGTGTCCGTCATCGATGTTTTATTTCACCTCAGATTCTAACACCAAAGACCTCTTGTCACCAAACGAGTCTCCCCGGGTCGATTGATTGTTATATGAAAATAAAATCAAGTCGTTGGCCTGACCCGGGAGAGCAAATGGTGAGATAAGTCTGTCCTTCTCTGGCTGTGAGAAAAACCAGAGATAGAGATGTCTCGCTACAATTGTCTGTAACCGCTTATCCTTCATGGCGTGGTGAATCTGTGCTACCCACTGCACCACCCTGCTACATTAACAAATAAAATTCCTAGCAAAGAAATCAAAAATGTGGATTATAATTACCTTGGAATTATCTCGCCGCCTACTGCTGTTTATCCGAGAAAATGAAAGGTGCTATTGTAACTAGGTAATTAATGTTATTTACTCCACCTGTCAGGGGTTATAATGATATGGATGATCAATTGAGACATAAATGACATATAATAATTATTTGTCTGATTGGACTGCAAACCCGTTTTTGATAAGGAAGTTGTGGTTGTGCGTGTGTGCGCATGTGTGTGTGTGTGGGTGTGGGAGAGAGAGAATGTGTGCACCTGTGCATGCAGGAGCAGATGAAGTAATCATTGCCACAGACTCTGCAGAAGAGTGATGATAAGAACAGAAATGGCAAACTGTCAGGATGCTTTATTCTATTTATGTAAGTTTTACTGCAACAGTTTGAAGTCACCCTGGGAAATCTATTAAACATTAGAGATGGACAAGTTGAATCAATATGGAATACAAAAAAAAAAGAAAACAGGAGGCAGTGATGGTCTGCGCCGGAATATCATATGCAAGCATCAGTAGGTGGTTATTGTAATCTCTCACTGGAAATGGTTCATGTGAGTGCTGTGATTTCATGATGTGAGGAGAGAAACAGAAAGTAGGGAAGAAAAGAGAAATGCAGAGGCTAGAAAATTTCAGAAAATAATTGAAAGTAATGTCAAAATAGGAGAGGGTGTAAAGGAGCGGCGCTGGGAGAAGGCAAAAAAAGAGGAAGATAAAGACAGGTTATTTTAAAGCGATTAGATTTAAGATGTGTGATAAGAACATCAACAGAGATAATGCCAAGTAGGGGAGTTAAGAAAGGTAAAATGCAACCACCTGCAAAAAAGTTCTAACAAGTAGATAGAGGGAATGTGACAGAGAATAATAAGAGGGCATAAGTGGAATTGAAAAAGAATTGCGGCTTAGTGAAGAGATGCTGTGCTTACTTGTGCAACCTTGCAATGGGATTTTTCACCTGAATCCCTGAGACCAGGCCAAGTGAGAACCTATTTCAAATTGCACGTGGATGCGATTCCCACCAGAGCGGGTTATTTCTGCACTGGTCTGATTTTGACTTTGATAGAAAAAAGGTCATTTTTTCCCTCTCGGTGCGCAAGTTAAGTGGATGATGAGAGTTGCGCTCGGCGGAGATCAGGAAAATAGAAAGACACGGAAGCAGATATGCCAAGGTAATACAGGCTTTATTTATTGGATGAATCATTTATAAGCTCTACCTGGTGTTTATATGGTGTTCTCTTGAGTGTGCATATTAGAAATAGAGGCACGGATGAATAGTGCATCGAGAGAGAGAGAGGCTGTGTGCTACAGTTGATCATTAAAAGCTGAATGGAATTGTGAGTATTAAAAGAGAGCGCATTTACATGCAAAGTAACTGATTTGTCAATCCGGGTATCTAAATAGAAAGTGATTTTTGAGAGTGCCTGTTGCAGCTTACAAAAACGCATTTCCTAAACAAATTTGACATAGCTTGTCCTATCTTCCACTCGAATACTTGTGCCCTCCCCTCTATCTTGTGTTTCCCCATCAACTGCACATAAACTCAGACGCACACACTAACTTCTTACTCATAGAAATAAACCCATCTCTCCTCTCTCTCTGCTATAAAATACCACCAGGCGTTCTCGACGAGGTAGCTGAAAGATGCGAGTACGAGTTATCGTTATGTTATACATCACAACATTATTATATGTCTCATTAATTTGCTTTGCGAGAGTGTGCACTTTCATTTTCACTCCTCTTCACCTTCCCCAACGTATCAGCCGATCCGATCAGAGCGCTGATCTGCTGAGGTATACAGGATGAGGATGTCACGCAGCAGAAAGATTGACGATACATGGCTCTTTGTACTTTTATCTTTTGAAAGTCGATATTTAAATTCTTTAAGTGCCTAATTTATATTTTAATTAATATGTGTTGAATTACATAATGAAACTTTGTTGAATATGTCAGGTTAGGTTTCAGTGGCAGCACGCACAGCAGGGTGTTCCTGACCTCTGTGTCTCAAGCAACGCTCTCCATCTCATCCGCGGGATCTTGAGGCGATCCCAGGCCAGATTACCTAAATAATTCCTCCAGCAAATTCTGAGCCCACCAAAATAAAACACTGTGTATTTAAACACCCGAAAAATCGGGAATATTATGAAATAAATCATCGTCCGTCACTGCCGCAGATCCTTCGTCTTAATGCGATAAGTCAAGATTTATTTGATGGATCAGTTTCAAATTTCGAACCCACATGGAAGAGCGGGATGGTTTTTGGGAAAGGTTAGATGTATATCCAACACTAAAGGCAACTGTACGACTTGAGCCTGATTCACATTTGTAAATGATCCTAAGTACTGCCAGGCAATCTGACGGTGTCTGTCTTTTATCGTTGTTGCGCACTTATGGGGTCACAGGACAGAGGTTGGATAAATGAAAGGTTATCTGGCATGTCAGAAGTTTTGGTAGGGTCTTGACTCGATCGGCTGATGCAGCGTTTTCATTTCTCACTGCGTCTATGAGAAGTGGTTTGGCGTTTGTGTTGCCATGGCGACCCGACGCGTTGTAATAATAAAAATAATAAGTTATGAGCAATCATAAGTAGAACTTGCAGATTGTGGCTAATAAAAAAGGAAGAATAAGAGAGGTTCACAGCTGTCAGAGCGGTGCTTGCTATAAAGTCAATATTCTATACAGTCAAACGTAGCTCACATACTTCCAAGTCTCCTTGCAAAGTAGACAAACAACACACTTTCTTTCTGCTTCTGAGCTTTCAAACAAAACTTCACTGACAATTATAAAAAGGGACAACTATCTGTAGAAGCCGGAGGGGTCCTATAGTGTGAGGACTCATGTCTTGGGGGAGGATTCTGATCTGTTGATATTTTACTCACTAGAATGAGCTCTTGTCCAAAAATTGTCCAATTTAGTCCAAATTTCGTGCATGTGAATTGACTCAAGGAGATCTGTTTAGTAAGTATCACATTTTACTCTAGTAGTTCATGCTTTCTTCTCCCCAAGGCGAGGTTTTGTCTTGAAAAATACTTTAATATGTACAAAACTCCAAAACAGACTCAGATTAACTGTACTAGAAACAAAAAGACTGAGTTTTCCACATAAGGGTTAATTTCAGGGATTGTTCAACCCACTTTCCGGAGTACCGGCCAGGTCTGGTTTGGCATTGACGGTTTGTAGTGTTAAGTACCTGCCAGCGGTCTAAGGAAGGGCAACTGGTGAACTAGCGACAGGATCATTGGCACCAAAAGCTCATTGATACATGGATTCTATAGTGCTTTGTTAATCCCAAAGTGAAATTAGAGGTACTGTTGTAGACATTGTAGAAAATATTTATACTTGTTCTGATAGAAACGTGTCAGGCCACACAGTAAAGTTCAGCTTGCTTCTTAAGGTCAGAGTGCTCAAGCTGAACCTTGTTCATGGTCAGAAGCACTCACAGTGGGCACGTCAGCATCACAACTGGACAACATATCAATGGAAGAAAGTGTCCTTCTCTGAAAAAAGACATCAGACCTGGTGTCTGTAAATCCTTTACCTAGGGAAGAGGTGGCACCAGGATATATACCAGGATCATCCCCAAAATCGATCCAGTTCTTCCTCAAATTGGGTCTATTTAAACAGTGTATTTCGTAAAAGATGTCCATCTAAAAAGTAATATATAAACTACTAGTGTAAAATACGATCAATACAAGATAGCTCTCCTTGAGTCGATTCATTTGCACCAATAAGGACTAAATCGAACCAACGATTAGGAGATTTTGGTCGATAAACAGTGTTTCGTAAAAAGCTCCCCCTAGTGAGTAAAATGTATTTTACTTAAAATATATTGTACTCCCTATTCATGTACAAACACAATGTTTACAAGATTACTTATGACATAGGCACCAAATTTGGACTGAATTGGACCAGTGATTGAGAAATTATGGCCCAAAAACTTCAAGAGATAAAGCTAGGCCTAATGTCGGAACTTTACAACCAACTTTTACCAAAATCAATCCAGTTCTTTCTCGCATTTTGTTCTATGATGGTATACAATTTGAAAATGAAGGAAATTCGAAATATTTTCATTAAAAAAATGTCCCCCTAGTGAGTTAAATATGAGCATTTACAGTAAAATCTGACATTTATATTATAGATCTCCTTCAGTCGATTAATGTGCATCAAATTTGGACTAATTCGGATCAATCATTGCGAAATGATGGCCTGACAATTTTGCGAAATATACAAATATATTGTAAGAGTATGCGATTCCCATTTCCCAAAATCAATCTAGTTCTTCCGTACACTCATGTTTATGTGGGTAGATAGAATTTTAAAGGAATGCAGGAAACAGGTTTTGAGTTATCGCAATAACTGGGAGGATCTGCGGACACATCAATGACAATTCAATAATAGCTCCGACTTTACAGGGATATAATAAACATCTGTTGGATGAGCTGGACAAACAAGTCCAATCCACAGACTTAAAGGATCTGCTTCTAATATCTCTGTTCCACTTACCACAGAACACCTTCAGAGGGCTGGTGGAGTCCATGCTATGATGGTCAGAGCAGACATAAAGGTTAGCTTACACAACATCAGACAAGGGTTTATAGATTTATAGCTGATAGTTATGCATTATGACGATAATAAAAACAGATTTTGGTAAAATACTGGGAAGTGCCGTATGAGGCAACTTTAAGTATTAAGGGAAGAAAATGTATGTAGATGTGAATCTATGTGTAGTGAAGCTCGACTGCAAAGGTTTAACCGGCTCTGCATAACCTTTATTTTAGAGCGAAACTTACACTGCTAGGGGATCAATTAAACCTCTCCTTTCTTCTCTTTACACCTTCTGAAACAGGGGTGGGTGGGAGTGGGGGGCTTCAAACGAAGGGCTGCACCTCGCTGCAACCCCAACCCACCCCACCCCCTCTCCTCTCCTAACCCAATTAAGACCATCTTCAAAAGAGAATGTTAACACCTTTATCAGGGGTAAAGATGTAGCTTTCCTCTATGTACTGCACTGTACAGTGATGCTCCATGGCGCTAATTTCCGATGCTCCTGAAGAGACTCTTGCTACGGGGAAATGAGAGTGAGAGAAACACCCACTGAAACTTGTGAGGGGCCTGTGCAGAAGGCTGAGAGTCTGGGAAACATTTGTCTATTTGTGTGTTAGTATTGTGCTGGCTTGGTAGTCACACATCTGTAAGTGATAATAAAACTTCTTTTCTTAACCTTCTATTCTCAAGAAAATCCCCTAGTCACTGTGGTGTAGGACCGGGTGATCAATAGTAAAAAGATTGTGTCTCAATCCAGACGTATATGTGATCTCATTTCTGAAATACAACGATTCTGCTGCATTTTAATTCAAAGCGTAAGCTGCAGTAAAACTCGCTAGCTCTGCTGCAGTTTAAAGAATGACGAATCAGGCCTGACCCTTTAAGCGGATGGCCCAATGGGTATAGTGTATCTATGATCTGGGGGATTATGGGAATTGTAGTTTGTTGGTATTTTATCGAAACCCAATGTAACAATAAAATAAAAAATGATGGTGTTGGCCTATGTCATTTTTCCGTATTGGAGGCACTTTTTACGAGACCATGAGTCCCTGAATACAGCATAGGCTTTTATTGAAATTTTAAGTGGTAAATTCCCATGTAGCAGCTTAGTTTAAATAATGGAGGACGTGAAGCCAAACTTGTCTTTGGGAAAGTTTAATAATACCGAAAACCATCCAGGGAAATTGACAATTTGGGGGGATTTGGATTTAGTTGTGAATCTAGCATCTTATGAAGCAGTTCCTCAGCGGTAAGACAGATGTCTGATTCATCTCTGTTAGTACCTCCATAGCTTTCTCAGATGTGGAGGATCTGAGTCTTTCCAACTCTGTATAAACGTGAGGTGAAAGGCAGGAAGGGACTATGATGTTTAGAAAATGTATTATAACAGTGATTGTTTATTTATAATGTTAGCCATTGTGTTTATAGAGAGCAGATGGGCAGAATAAACGCGCACATTGCATCTCCGGAAAAGATTGTGTGAATGGGACATTTGTGGCCCGGAAACCGTGGACCCTTTCTCTTGAGACAGGGTTATAAATTTACAGCACATCTGCTCTCTCTCTTGTTAAGGAATATTATTAATAATATTTGTCTCTCTCTCTCTCTTTGTTCCAACAAAATGGCATTTCCTCACAAATGATCAAAATGTCAGTGCTCTGGAGGAATGGATGCATTTTCAACACAATCCTCAGAATAAACAAGCTGATTAAAAAGATCCTCAGATTCAACTATGGATGTTTACAGCTTGTAATACTTGTCTCATAATCATAAGTTTTATAATAATTATAAAATGATCATGGTGACAAGCCTGTCATCATCCATAGATTGTATATGGACCGACTTTAAGGAAACACAAATAAAGTGGAGTACACTATATAGTCCTCCCGGTGTGACGTCAAATCGCTACATCGTTGCACTTCAATGGAAAATCTACGTCGCTTGACCGCCGTCAAAACTCCACATTGTCGACCGCTAGTCGCCAATATAACTCCATATTTCGAGCCAAACCTTTGCGCGCACATTAGACTCCTGGTCCGTGTTTCAAGGCGGGATGGGTGGGTTTCTGACCTCACAGCAGTCCCATGACACCCTTGACGTAGCACTCCGGCGACGCAAATATGTTGGGGTGCACTGAGGACAGTCGGCTTTGCTCTGTCCTTTAATGATCCGGTAATAACTTGCCAGTTACCCGTCCGAGGTCCGTTCGTCAATTCCCAGCAATCAACCCCCCTCCTCCTCCCCTGCATCATCACAACAACTAACATTTGACACCATACAAAGGTTGGTTAAATTATTTTCTATTTATGTTATGATTTGTATTAGTCGTTACGGTATTCCATGTTTTCTGACAATGTTTGGTTATTCGGCATCTTGGGGAACGTCATTCTCAGTTGTTATAACGTGTGTTTGCTATATAGTCATGCACAGTGGACATTTATTTTACAAATAATGACAATAAAGAGAACCCCAAAGTACAGGCTCATTTAAAGGACCAGTTGAAATGTTTTGGAGGATAGAGGATGTAAAAATCAGTCTTTTTACATTACTTGCACGCCACTGGCCGGTAAGGGCCTCAAGTGTTCTGCTCAGGTCAAATGTTTTCAAACTAATTTCTTCGTATTGAAATTTGGAAACTTGCAAATTGTTTGCCCTTTATGCCCTTTGCCACCTTTGAAAGATTTCTGCACACCTTTGCTTTTTTCAGTACTGCAATGTAGTATACACACAGCTGACAATGAATGTTTTGTAAAATTTCACTACGACATTGACCAAAGGGCTTTAATGAATGTCATGTTCCTATAATATGGGATGAGAGGTATCATTTGGAGAGATGGCAATAGTTACAAATTACAGACATTGAAAGTCACGGATCCAAAGATTGTGCCTGCATGTAGTACTTACAAAATTGACCCATTATTTTCAACCATCGTATCATTTTGTTCCGTGCTTTATTCAGACGGATGTAACGTACTTTACCACATCTAGTTTGAAATTGTTCACTGGGGATGAATATGATTCTAATAATGGAATTTAATTCAACTGAATGGTCGTATGATAGAGTAGACTGTGTGTTTTTAATTATGCCGACAGTCACCATTTTGTATTATTTAGCCTTGAATACATTTGAACTTTCAGTAAATTAAAAGGCTTCCAGTCACAACCGTTGACATGAACTTTAGAGGAGAACTGTATCATAGGTCAGGACATGATACTCTGTGACTGAAGCTGTCTGTAAAATGCTAATAAAATAAAAGCTGTTTATCTGTGCCAAGATGCTCAACCCCCTGTAGTCTGATAGTGCTACTACTATTTATCTCATTATAGGGAGAGAAAAAAAAGTTATCTTTCAGTCAGGGAGATAATGGGAAGAAACTCGTGATGAGAAATAAACAGACTGAGGCTTGTTGAACAGTGAATAGCATGTAGAAAGAGCAGGAGCTCTGCTCTATCTCATCCCACATTACAATTACAGACCTAAAGACTAGAAGCTGAACCTTTACAATATAACTTATAATAATGAGATTCTCAGATAGGAAGAGAAAGGGCAATCAGACAGTGCATACTTTCTTCAAGGCTAGTGGCCCACTCTTCAGTGATACTGTATGCAAAAGCAATCCTTATATCACAATATATATTTATTAGATGTATATCCTATTATGATTGTGCAAAGCTTAAGCACTAATATTATATTGCTGTGTTCTGAATGTGTTTGTGTATAAGCCTTTGAGTCTCCGGTAATTAACGATGTTGTGAGATCCGACCTTCGCAGGAGAAGATGACCATGACATCAGGCATCAATGGGTGGGTTCATGTTGTGTGTCGTTAGATGTGTGGTTGTTCCAATTCATTCCCTAAACTGTCCGCTACTGCTCCAGCTGATCCTGGGCCATCCCGAGGTGTTCCCAAGCCTGATGAGACATATAGTCCACCAAGCGAGTCCTGGGTCTCCTCCCCAGTAGGACATTCCTGGAAAACTGGTATCCTGGAGGTACCCTCATCATATTCTTAGACCTCATTCTTTTGGTCACTAGTTAGAGATCATGACCACAGGTGAGGGTTGAAAAGTAGATTGAGTGTTAAATTAAGAGCTTTATTGTTCGATTCAGCTCTTTGTTCATCACAACAGATAAAATGCATGTTACTATTTTCCTCAGTTATTATGGCTCCAGTAAACACAATTACTGTTTTGTATTTTTTGTGGAAATCGCAGATACGTCGGAAAATCCAATTTTGGTGTGTCTGAGTTTATCTACTTATCTAGAGACGGAAACACATATGATTCCTCCATTTTTGCATCATCATCGTTAGCATTACAACCACTTTGGTTGGTACTAAACACTGCCGACCAGGAACACCCACTGAGATCTGTGATTCTGGAGATCTAGTTGGCTAGCCATCGCTATTTGGTTCCTGTCAAAGTCAATCAAATCCTCATGAGTGCCAATGATTCCTGCTTCCAACACAACTTCAACCCAAAATGTTCATTCCTTTCTTTATATGTATCCAAACACTGGCAAGTATCAGCAAGATAATTAGGCTAAAGCACTAACTGTATTGATTGATACTGATGCCTACACCAGAACCACTGCACATACTTACTTACTTACACTCAATATCCCTAGATTTTTTAGATTCAAACCCCTGAAAGCAAATATCACAAGAAATAGTTAAATATATTTGACACCTCCCACGACTGTGTTTCCTTAGGCCAAACAAAGCAATGGGAATTGATGATGTGTGTGAATATGCTTTACAGCAGAATAACTATGCTCACTCTGCTATGAGTTCTATGTGCACACATTAACCATCTTATTTAGTTTAAAATTAAACTTTATGATGTAAAAACTTATTTTTTTGTCTTTGCGTCAGCACCTTCTTTTTCTCTCTCTCTCTCTTTCTCTCTCTCTCTCTCTCTCTCTCTCTCTCTCTCTGTCTCTCTTGTTGAGTGTCGGCGAAAACTCTCAAAGGACCAGGTAAATTACTTGTGCGGTCGATGTGTGCAATGGGCCATTTACATGCAAGATTTATACCTTTGCTAGTCTTAATTATGTCTGCCTTTTATTTGCTCTGTAAAGCAAGAAGGCCAGTCGCCTGTAACAAGCCCAGCTTTCCAATGATAAATCTGCGTGATAGGATGGCAGGTTTAGACCTAGTTGCCAATAGTCCTTTCTATCTGAGGCACTTTTTACTCTCCTCGCAATGTCTACTTTTCTTTTTCTGACTTTCTTCTTTTCTGTTTTCATCACATGTTCCTTATTTGTGTATCCCTTTGTTGTTTTTCATCATATTCCCCTCTGGTTCTCCTTGATCTGACCCTCGTCTCTAGTTGAGCACCTCCATATTGACTAAATCATAAAACATATTTATTAGGATGTATATAAGATGATTTGTTTCACTTGTTTCATTTGTTATACACGATGGCTTGACCCTGAATACCTCCTGCCACAGCTGGCTTCAGATAATGTGAAGTTCAAATGGAAATATTTCCTCAGGGTCAGAAATCCAGATGAAAACAAAACTGAGCAAATCGACAGCTTTGAGTTATGGGATGTACTGAACCTTTAACGCTGTCTTTATTGAGTGGATGTGACATCATTAGATCTGGCTGGTAAAAGTAACGTTGTGCTATTTAACTGCCTTTTATGGTACCATAAATATTACCACAACCCCTCTGCCACCTCTTTCCCTGCATCCCTTCATTATTCATCCTTTCATCTCCGGGCAAAGCAACTGAAGTACTGTACCACCACACTGAAATACTGAAGGTCAGTGAAGGCGTCCTGTGACTGACAGAGGGATAACTCAACACATGATAAGCTGTCAGTCCCAGTGATATGGAGCTGACATTTACATTTTGAACATTAAAATCTCAGCATTGGATAAAATGAGGGGATATTTTTGTTTTTTTGTTTTTTTGAAAGACAAACATAATATTCACTTTCACTTCACTGCCAATAAAGTTTATTGATTGTCCCACACTGTTTTGGATTTGGAACGCCTGTGAGCGCAAATCAGATGAAAGTCATGTAGTGCTTTTCTTTTACTTAACAGCTCCACTATTGCCAATCGAGTCTGATTTCACCATACCCTAGATTAACGGACCCCCAAATGCCGGAGGATGGTTTCAAATCATGTACCTCCGTTATTATTCTACCATGTAGTATACTGTATTTATGGAGTACATCCTTACTAAGTTGCTGAATTTTCACAGTGTAGTATTTTCTCAAATCAGTCACTGCAGCAGATCACTTCAGAAAAGGGACTGCAACATTTGATTCCAAATGTCAGATCCCTTTAAATCATATGATGGCTTTTCCACTTGACTTGGATTGAATGTACTCCACATTTCATGCCAAATGGAAGCCGTTAACTTCTTGGCCACCATTTACAGTACTGCACCTTTTGTCCGATTTTGAGTATTTCATTCAGGTCCTCATAGCACACTTATTTCTCACATGTACTCTTACATTAAAACTGGTGAGCTGAAGTATGAACTTGATTTTTTTTTTTTAAATCACACATTGATTTTCTTGGTATTTCGAGGGACGTAATAACCACAATCCAAGAACCAGAAGCTAAAACAAATCACGATGGAAGGATGACGATGATGATGCACATAGCCCCGAAGAGGCACATTGGCTTAGTTTTTGTCAAATTCTCTGTTGTAGTGCTTTATTTCCCTAGGGCGACAGAAAAATCTAAATGCGTGGCATGGCACACACCTCGGCCCTGAGTGCTTCATGAATAACCCGCCGGAGCAGCGGCCAATCTGGATGAGAGATCTCCTCACCTCATGCCCTCCTGTTCTGGCTTTGCTTTCCTTTGCTTCCTTTTCACAGCAGAACGGCCAATCAGCACAATGTCAGTCATTTTTTCACTACTCTATGGTCTCTTCGTTTCCCCCGCACCTATTTTTTTGTTTACGTTTATGTTTTATTTAGTTAACTTGTGTGTGCTGTTTGTTGGATTCTGAGGCCATGTTCACATACCCAAACTCATTTGTCAATTCAGAATTTTAGACCGGATCAAATTTTGTGAACTTAGAAGTTTAAAATCCTAATTACAGTGTAACTTGTATCTAGGTGTATTGTGAAAGCATCTGTCTACCTCCATAGCGGTAGATATTCACATATTGACAGGTTTTTTTGCATATGTTATCTGAATCAACATCATCAAGGAACGTCAAATTTGTGGATCTGACGGTAATGAAAGTTAAATGGATGCTCTAGTTGTGAATGTTTGCACAACACCTCGCTCTGGAAAACTGAGCACAGGAACAGCTGACAATCTGCATTTTTGTTTTAATCTCTCCTCTCTAGTCATTTCATTTCATCGCTACTGTTACTGGCTGGCAAAAGTGTTCATTGATGCATAAATGCAAAAAGCCACAGAAATTGTGATCCGACTGTTCTCATTAATGTCACATAACACTTGATCGAACACGTATGCGATCTGGGACCATATCTCTAATTGCTAAAATATGGACTTTCTTTCTTCATAGGACTACAGTCCTATAGTTCTATGAAGAGAGAACTACACGGCTGTTTGAAAGTGCTTGAAACCTGATGTGAAACGTCAAAATATTGATACATCAAGGCGTGCATGTAAACCAGAGGCATTAATTATATCCCTAGAAGTTATGGATATTATAGAGTCATCATCGCTGCTGCCGCCGTCCCGCTCCAGATCCTTTGTGTTAATGCAATATCTCAAAAACTAATACATGGATCCTTTTTTTTTAATTTTATGCCCACATAGACTTCAATGTGGGGGAAAGCTAGAGGGATTTTGCAAAAGTTCGGTTTCATAATTACGGCACTAGGGGGAGCTTTAGCTTCAAAAGTTTTCCGCCTGTAATTTCTCAATTTGGACTAATTAGATAGTTAGTCGGATTAGTCCAAATTTGGTGCAAATGAATGGACTTGGGTGGTCTATCTTTGATATATTATATTTTACTCTAGTTGTTCATATTTTACTCACAAGGGGGGGCTTTCTTTACAATAATTCCTATTATTTTGATCATAATTACAGATTTAATTAGAGAAAGTCCAATCAAGGGGATATCTTGTACAACACTGGTGATAGGGACTTTTCGGGGATATATCCTTGCTGTCGGGTATGAAAGCATACATCTTGTTTTGCAAATTTAATCAGAGAACTGGTAAGGCAGTTAAATATCTGCTACTGAACAGGTGGTTTGACTTCATCTTTTTTAAGTTTTGTTTGTTGGAAGACACAAACAATTTAAAGGTATAATTTTGGTCTCTAGTTATGTTATGTAGCTAGTTATGTAGAATATAATTATATCCCAGAAAGGGAGATGTAATGTTTGAGTAAGCCACCACACTAACTAAAAAAGTATACATGGATCATTTTCATATATTTTACCCTCATAGACCTTAGTGTGAGGAAGAATTGAAATAATCTGGAATGTGTAATTTGCATAATTGTGCCACCACGGAGAGCTTTTTCTCCAAAACCATCGTTTTCCGGCCATAATTTTGTCAACTGTTGGTCTGATATAGTCAAGATTTGGTGCATTTGAATCACTTTGAGGGGATCTAACTCATAATTGTCTATTTTTCTGTAACTGTTCATAAATCACAGACTAGGGAATTTTTTTTGTGGAAAAAAAAAACAATAGTTTCTTGACTGTTACCAATTCAGGTAGTCAGTTACTCATCCATTTTATCACTGTCACAATGTGCATGTTCACCCTATCATCATCAGCTGCCTCTTTATTCTTCAGCCTCAGCAGAGTCATCAGCCACAACCACCAGTATTCAGACTCCACAGAGGGGATATTCAGGGTCTCTGCTTCTCAGAGCAGAGACCCTTCGGTCACAATTTTCCTCCTGAATGTGAGCGCCAAAGAATTTCTAATAGACTCATTATCACACATCTGCTGTTGTAATAAATCATTCATCCTTTTTACATTTTGTCTTCTCTGATTGAACTGTATTTATCTTCATTATGGAGTCACCATGGAATCTTAATTTAGAGCATATTTCTGACTTCATACAAATAGGTTGAGTCAGGTTAGTTGAAGGAGGTTAGTTTGAGGATTGCTTGTGCAACGCAGTGTATAGATTTTTTGTTTAAAGGGATATACCCTGGTTGTCGGCGACCACTGTGTAGGCCTAGTTTTATAATCTACATCATTTTTAATTTATTAAAGTATTCTCCACATTACTTGTTAATGAAAATCTCTGCCAGCTGACTCAGATCAATGTTAACCATTAAATTAACTCCTTACTTAGGAACACAGTGGCTAGCTGACAGCTGACAGCTAGCCACTGTGTTCCTATGTAAGGAGTTAATTTAATGGTTAACATTGATCTGAGTCATCCATAATTTGCCTGAATCCATCCATCTCCATCCTTGTTATCAAAATGCAATAACAGTCTCTGACACTGTCCATTCACCTATTCGCATACATTACGGTTTTTAAGTATATATCATTACGGCTTTAAAGCCTAATTTGCAATACTGCCACACTATATGCCTCGGCATGAATGAGGAGAGTCAACCTTTAACCCCAGTTGTGAAAGTCTGTTCAAGCAAATTGGCAGATAATGCAGACTCGGCACTGATGTCTTCATATGGTGCAGAGCCATTTTGTTTTTCATTTCATTGTAGAACAACAATGCATTGAGTCCAGTGTCTTTTGTTGAGGAGCCCCCGCTCCACCTATTCTCCCCACAACTCGTTTACTATCCTGTTATTTAAACTAACAATAGTTGCATGAGAAATGTTGTCATCTGTGTTTGCATAATTATCAAAACACAAAACCTGCAATTTTCAGGATGTGGACTCAGAGAGCTCTCCACATGAATGAGTACATGAATAAAAATGAGGGACCTCTGCCAGCAGGAGAGGTGGAGAAAGAGAAAGGGAAAGAGCATCAAGAAAGGTAGAGGTTCAGGCAGGGGGTGAGACAAAATGGAATATAAGCTATGTTTGAAGCATAGCTCGTAACGGGTGAAGACAAAATTACTTACAGAAATGCCTGCTCAATGGGGGGGGCAAGAATGCATTTAGCAGTGCTTAAAACTTCAATTTCGCTATGAAAGGGCACTTTTCTCCTTTTTTCCCTACTCACTCATTTCCCTTTTTCTCCCATTTGCTTTTGCTACACATTAGCAACCCTCATTTTGATCAAAATACAAAAGCAATGAAATTCCCATTAGGCTTTTTTTTTTATGTTCAAACAGTGTTATTTCAAGGAGATGAGCACATCTGAAGAGGAAGATCTACTTGGTTTTATCTCTATGTTAATCAATCGGTTTCCCATGTATTTGATTCTCTGGTAATTCTTTGATTTAACACTGTCCCCTCTCAAAACCGCTAAGCTGTTTACAGCTTCTGATTTCTGCTCCGTAGAAAATCAAACACAACAGCGATTCATGTTTAATGGCTGTTGGCTTGTTAAACATTTTGAAGATCTGTAAAGTATTAAGAGGTCAATTTGCAATGGTGAGGACAATATAAGTGGATAGAGCTCCAGATAGTAGATGAAGTTGGTAGAAAGGAGGTGTTGTTCAGGCAAAAACTATACTTCCACACGTGTGTGGCCTCTAAATTCTCAGGATTGCCTGAGTGTTACGGACTAACCAGAAAAAACTAGATGCTGTGAACTATGGCTGTTATATGTTTCAAGTTTGACATCATTTGAATACCATAACGTGAAAAACGTATATGGGCTATGTGGTGGGTCTCGTTGGTTGTTACTGGTCTGTAGTGTTTTTTGCAATCTAAAGACGACTAGTGAAAGAGCAACAGGGATATATATACTCGGAAGGTTAGATGGGCGAAAAGTCACTTCCGCGCAAGCCCTCTTTGTCGTATTATTCTTCTGGTCGCATGTTGGCGGTTGGCACCCAACTCATCGAGTGTGGATCGTCTGCGCATGTCTGAAAGCGTATACGATTAGATGAGTCGATGCATGTAAACATGTTTACATTTTCTGGTTAGTCCGTAACACTCCTGAGAATTTAGAGGCCACACATGTGTGTAAGTATTGTTTGTGCCTCAACAACACCATCACAGACTTCCTATTTTCAATTAATGTTTTTATTCTCCTTTCTTTCAACTTCATCTACTCTCTGGAGCTCTTGGGTGCCAGCGCCAACATGCGGTGTGTGGCCTCTAAATTGCAATTCCCTCACACGGAATTGCAATCACAATTGCCCCTTGTAAACCCACCTAGTTATGTGCATGAGGAGCAAAGCCTTTTCCTGTGATGGCAAATCCCACTGATGAGCTACTGTACCACAATTTGCATAAAAAGTTAATAGATAGAAGGTGTCAGAACATACAGCACATCGGGGATCACTGAGTATGAGTCTGTTTAGCTGGAGACCCGTAGCACACAGCCCATAGTGACCCCTGTCCACTGCCAAAAATAAAAAAAGGATGGGCAAGTCAGCATCAGAACTGGACCACAGTGGCCTGGTCTGATGAATCAAATTTCTTTAATGCCATTCATGAGGATTTTACTTTAATATGTACCACCTATAGAAATACCTTTGCAGACCAAGTGAACATGGTAGCCTAATGGTAGCTTCTTTCGGCTCGATAATGTTCCCTGCCCCACTATTAACATGGTTAAGGGATGGTTTGAGGAACGCAACAAATTGAAGGCATTGCCTTGACCCCCAAATTCCCCAACCCTCTGTCCAATTTATCATCCTCGAGATGTACTGGTCAAAAAAAGGCCAATCTATGGAGTTCCCACCTCAGATATTAGAGGATCTAAAGGATTTGCTGCTAATATTTTAGTGTGAGATACCGCAGCACACCTTCAGACGTGTTATAAAGTCCATGCCTTGATAGGTCACACCAAATTTGGTGGCAAAGGGGGAACCTGCATGACATTAGTCATGTTATGACTGATGGTGCTTTTAATGTCTCACTTGAGAGGTACTTTTATTAAGTCTGGGAGGTGCCCAGAGGAATAAAAGCTTCTAAAAATCTAATTAAGTCTTTTGTCTTGTTTGACCCAAACACATCATGCGTTCTCTCAAAATTACTTGGATTATTTTTAGGATTTTGCAGAAAGTATCTGAAGATCCTAAAGATGTAATCCTGTGAAATTGTTCTCACTAGAAAATAATAATAATACATTAATTATGAAGATTGGTCATAATTAATGACTGCTGGGGGTATTTATTTATCCTTGATGACCGTAGTTATCTTTAAGGTTGGCTGAATTGGTAGCTGTCCTGAGTAAGTGACAATCTCATCATCCCTTGTGTTTCATCTACTGACCAATCAAAATATCACAGCTGTTTGAGTCACTGAAATGAACATAGGGCTGAACATGACCCTATACCCTCTCTTGGTTCTTAATTGTAATTAAATGTTTACATTATGGGAGTAGGAGGGAATGGAATGTAAAAACTAAAAACGAGTGATGCATTACTCTACACTGATAGAAAAGTATTGAAGGAAGTTGGAGTTGTTGAAAGAAGTTGCAAGAATGAAATGATTGCAAAAGGAATTCTAATTCCTTGTTGTCCGTAATTTCCGTCAGGGTAAAAGTAATAATGTCATGACCTATAATTATGAGTGGTGTCTATTGGTGCACTATCGAATGAAGTTAATCATAAGGTTTATGCACTAGATTTACTACGAGTAATTTTTGGAGGAGTTAAGAAAAAATGGATGAGGATGGGGACATCTGTGCACCTGTATGGCTCCAGTATTATTTCTGATTTTGCCAGCCTGTCATATTCAGCTGAGGTTAGCATGGCTAAGTTGTGCTTCTGCTGTGTCAGCGTTGCTTTCAGCGGGTCGAGAGTTGAATTTCAATGCGTGTGTGCATCCTTGACTCCTCTTCTTGACCATGAGAGGCTTGCTGAATTTCCAGCGGTGTCGTGCTTGCAGGACTGTCTTTGAAATGTCCGAGCATTTTATTCCGCTTCGCAAATGCACCGTCAAACCCGCTGTCACAGACAGCCTCGATTATTACGCTCTGTGTGACCCTCTTTTTCTAGCACTGTTTATGCAGTTTGTGGTGACTTCTAACTTGTTTTTTTCTCATCCATTCTCCTTCATTCACATTTCACCACATTGATCAGTAGGTTATGCTGGCCAAGAAGGGCAAACACAACGCAATTTAAGAAAAACATTCAAATAGATAAAGCACAAGCAAATAAAGGTAAGATCTTCATAAATTTCACAAAAACCACGCGTTGCAAAAGCCACAACACAACACATCAAGAAAAATGATCTTCGAAAGCCTCAACTCAGCGGAATTGTTGAACAAAAGTGATGGAATTGCTTTTTTAAGACTTCATTTAGTGAATAAAACAGATAAAATACACAAACATTTCATGATGTTTTTATCTGCCATGTTAGCGTGCGATCATGTGACCTAGATTAAAACGTTAATCAACATGGTGAAAATAACAAATTAACTTAATACGACCCTAAGTACCCAAAAGTACAGTAAACAAGGTGTACAATACTCGCTATGAAAACTCTTTGTGTCAGACACAAAAGCTATTTTGTTAAACTTTGCAACTTTGGGTACTGCACAATATGATAGTTTGCTGTCTTGGACAGCCAAATTGAAGATTTGGTAAGACGAAGATGTTGATGAAGATGTTTTATTTTTTGTTTGTGCTTTGTCTATTTGCATCTGATTTCTTAAGTTTTGTCCCTGCCGGCCACCGTGGTAGATGGAAGGAAACAACGACTCGCCACTATTTGACAATTGGTTGTTATGTTTTTTTTTTTATGTATAACTAAAACTTTACATCTTAGGTTCTGGCTCAGCCATGTCAGAGTTTTCTGATCCCAGTTCAGGTACCACAGCGGTCAGTTTTTACTTAAGCAACAATTAAAGCCTTATGTTCATCAGCAAACACCGGAAATCACAGTGAATTCCAGAAGACGCCAGAGAGAAAATCAGAAAACTATTTTATCCTCATGGTACAACCCTACTCCACTAAACACAAGGTAAAATTATATTTTTTCTAAAAGATGACTGATAGTTGAACGTCACATCATTAATATTATTCATATTATAATAATTATTATTCTTATGTTGTATGATCATGATTATTATTCAGGGATGATATTGGTGAGTTTCCCTTTATATAAAAACACCTTACTTTGATCTACAGAAAGAAAACAGGATTGGATTTGGATATAAAACTATTGCTCTGTGAGCAAAGGCCTGTGTCTTCATTTTCTTTCCTGTCTGTCCCACTATATATCCCCTGTCAGGTTTTTAACAGCATCTCCATTACTGGCCGTGACTGTGTGGTGTGGCGTGGAGCTATGCGGCACTCTTTTGACTCCTTCAACAGGAAGGTCCACATTGTCAGTATGCGTGTGCTCCACGGGCCACCTGGGTTCCAGTCGGCTGACCTTGTGTCGGACCGTCTAATGACTGAATAATGTTCACTGTCTCCCTCAGTCTGTTGGGCACATGGACAATGAAGTCGGTGAACCTCCAGACTTATGTCTGATGTGCAGTGAACCCGTCCAGACCTTGCTGTAAGGCCTTGGTACTGTGCCTCCTGTGTATCATCAAGGTGATGGGTGGGGGCTAGAAGATTCCAATGAAGGTCTCTTTTACTTTCCACTCTTTCCCATTAATAGTGTAGTCAGTAACTTACATCTTAATTATTGGATGGTACTGTGAGGTACTGCGCTGCAGCGCTATAACTGGGTCAGTGTCCCCTCCCCTGATATCATTTATTTCCTGTTTCTCCCAGGAGTCGGGAGTCTGTGTCGTTTATGTGGCGCACAGTTTGATGTGTTTTAGGCCGTAGTTAGTGTAACCGGTTAAGACATCCCGTGTCCTGGTGCTCTATTTACCCACAGACTGGATCCAACTGGCTCTTCTCCTGGCAGCATAGCGTTAAATACTCTGTTTAAGCCTCTGCTTAACGCAGCTTCCGGCACTGCGCCACAATGCAACTCTTGTCTTATTTCAGCAGTAATTATCTGGACTGTTTTGGTATTTTGTGGTCCCAAATGGTTTTCAGGCCAAGCTGTGTATTTCATATGTAAAATGGTATTATTGTGGTTATTACTTTGTGTTTAGTTTATTTAATTTGAACTGTTTCGGCTTAATTTTGCGTTGTTTGGTCGTGCTCCTCTCTGCAGACTGGTAAAGGTAATGTTTGTGTAATCTAGATCATAAAAATGTTCACTTAGGAAGGCTATCCCCCGGCACAATCAGGCTTCAGTTCCTGCTACCATTGTATTATTTTCACCTCTCATTCTCATTCAGCCAACCACATAAGCCAGACACATCTGTCCACACACCTTCATAATTAGCCCATCGCCATCAGCTGCTGCCTTTTAAAATAAGATTCTCTCCATTTCATCGAGTGCTTTCAAACCACTGGTTTGCACCCTGTCCATTTCCCTATCACCGCCTGGTCCTCTCAGATCCATCAGCTTCAACAGAATCATCAGCCACCACAACCACCAGTGTCCACATCAATGGGGGGATATTCCATGCTGCGGCTCAGGGTAGATACCCTTCAATCGTGAACAAGACTGTCTAGTGGAATAATTATCTCATGTAATCTTCTGTAATAAATCATTAATATTTTGAAATATTAACTTTTGAAACTTGTTATTAATTGTTTGTGGAGCATATTTGGGTTTTTTTCTTTTGTTTTATGCATCTAGTTGTTTTAAGTTTGTATTGTTCCCAGTCTTGCTTTGTTTCTGTAATTTTTGGACTTGCTCTGTTAGTCCTGGTTACTTACTAAAAATATCAACCCAGAAACCATGACTGTCGACCTCCAGCATCTTCTCTCTGAAAACTTTGTATCAGCCAATGACTCCGTAGATTTCTACAATAACTCCCTGAGTAGCATCCTGGATCGTCACGCTCCTGTAAAAACTAGAACAGTCACCTTCTCCCGCTCAGCCCCCTGGTTCGCCAGCGAGCTACGGAAAATGAAAGCAGCTGGGCGTGTCCTTGAGCGGCGTTTCAAGGCTTCAGGTCTCACTGTCCACAAGCTAGCCTTTCTGGAACACCAAAAGGCCTACTCAAAGTCGCTTAGAGAAGCTTGGTCACTGTTCTACTCGAACATTATCAAAACCTACTCTGGAAATTCTAAGCTGCTGTTTTCCACTATCAATCGTCTTCTTAAACCACAAACTCCCCCACTTACAGAAATGACAGAAGAGCACTGTAATAATTTCATGGCTTTCTTCAAATTGAAAATTTCCAGAAATCTCACAGCAAGAGGTTGAGTTTATCATCAGGACGATGAAACCCTCCACCTGTGCCCTTGACCCCTTTCCTACAGCCCTGGTGAAAACTAACATCTCTTCTATCAGTCCCTTGATCACCGCTGTAATAAACCAATCTCTCAAGGCCGGCTTTGTTCCATCTGCCCTAAAAGCCGCCATAATCAGAACACTCCTCAAAAAACCTACTCTCGATCCAGAACTTTTTACTAATTACAGGCCCATTTCCAAACTCCCATTCCTCTCCAAAGCACTGGAAAAAGTAGTTGCTGCCCACCTCCAGGACCACCTCAATTACAACAACCTCTTTGAAATCTTTCAGTCTGGTTTCTGTTCCGCCCACAGCACAGAAACAGCTCTGCTTAGAGTCACAAATGACCTACAGATGGCAGCAGATGCTGGTTCACTTTCCCTCTTGATTCTCCTTGATTTGTCTGCTGCCTTCGACACAGTTGACCATGGAATACTCCTACACCGCCTACATTACACCATTGGACTCACTGCCACCGCCCTAAACTGGTTTCAATCCTACTTCACCGACAGAACAGAATACTTTTCCCTTGGGACTCACTGTTCCGCTGAGTCCTTGGGCAGGACTCAGCGGAACAGTCCTGAAATGGTTCAGGTCCTACTTGGAAGAGCGGAGTTATTTTGTGACCATTGGAAGTTATGAATCCAATCGACTGGCTATGACATGTGGAGTTCCTCAGGGGTCAGTTCTTGGACCCCTTCTGTTCAGTCTATATATGCTGCCTTTGGGTGAAGTTCTGCAGAACTGTAATGTAGA
>VRLP01003023.1:0-72633 GCA_009660295.1 Lophius piscatorius
ACACACACACACACACACACACACACACACACACACACACACACACACACACACACACACACACACACACACACACACACACACACACACACACACACACACAATTGATTCAACATTCACCTGTGTTGCATATTTTTGGACTGTGGGAGGAGCCAAAGCAGCTGAAATGAACCCACGCAGATGCAGGGAGAACGAGAAGCTCCCCCTGGTGTCAGAAAAATGCAACTGTCCTTTCCCCAAATCAGCCCAGTTCTATGTGGGATTAAATTTAGGAAGTGTTCCACAAAATGGTTTTTCAGTTACGGCGTTGGTATGATGACAATCCCATAATATCGCTGACTTTTCGTTGATTTAATTAACAGTAAAATGTAAAAATTAAACATCCTTCCTGAGTTTTTGCTATGTGGGGAATCTTCCTCACCCTGCTTTCCTTCAGCTGGTCCTCTTCTGCCACGGCTGGAATAATTTTCAGCGTGATGGAGCCTTGTGACTGGGACTGATGAAAAACACCAGAACATCATCATCATCATCATCATCATCAACCAGTTCAGCAAGATTCCTCCAACATGAAGGATTAATCACACAATGTCTGATCTAGTGTGACGGGTCGTTTTACCAGAATCTGACTAATTTCGTCGGGCCTTTTGTGGGTTATCAGGTTTCCGTTGACCTCCCGGAGCTCATCGCCAACGTGAACCAGACCTGGAAGATTTAAACGCGACGCACTGATGAAAACACGCCTCCCAGCAGAGGAGAACGCCGGATTAATAACAGATATGAAGGACCACTTGCATTATTACAAGTGTAAAAAAAACAACTCCTACTGGCATGAAGAGAATAACATCTCCATGGCGACCGGCCAGCAGCAACCCTCCTTTGTAATCTCAAAATATGCAATCTTGTGGCACTAATCTGAAGGATTTCATCTGTGAGGGTTGACAGTGTTACGGCGTAATCTCCTCATCTCTCTGCGTCCGCCCAACATCAAAGTCAAACAGATGATTTCACTTCAGGGTCTGAGCTCGGATTATTTTCCCGTTGGCACTTTGCTGCAGCCGGGGGCCGTCACTCCATCTCGTTGTTTTTGTTGTAATTGGAAATAAAAGAGCGTAACTGATAAATGACATCAGAGTTAGTCCTGCTGGCCTCACCGCTGCGATCAGCTGCTCCTCCCCTCATGATTCTGGCCACGATCACGGCTCCTGTTGCCTCGTCCCTCCGGATCGTCGCCCCCTGGTGGAAGAGACGCGACATTGACCTTATAAACACCTGGCTGACGTAATGTTCTGGCCGGCTGGTAACGAGCTTGACTTCGGGCTCAGCAAGCAAATATTCTTCATGCTAAAAAAAAAAGTTCTTCATGCTACTGATGCTAATGCTAATGCTAACCATCTGTTAGTCTGTAGATGTTCTGACTGATATAAATGACAAATACGGACGTTTTAATCTCAATTTATGACGTTATATGAATTTCAATATTTTTAATGTTTTTTTCATTTATATTTCCTTCCATGTAAAAGACCTCTAAGTTTTTTTTTTTCTAACTTTCTGTGCTGCTGCATGAACAATATTATTTTTTATCTCAATGAGACTTCTGGTAAAAAAAGATCCATAAATAAAGATATAAACAGCTGTTATGAAGGGTGGGAGGGAGATTATTCGCCTCACCAGGGGCTCCTTGTTCTTCACCAGGCGAACTATCTTGACCGACTCTTCCTCCAGGTCATCGTCTTCATCCTCCGGCAGCGGAGGCAGCACCGGGTCAAAGTTCTTCTGGGCCACGGTGTCGTGGGCGGACAGCACCGCCTTTATCAAACGAGACAAAGAAAGACAAACATTTATGAAAATACAAGAAAAAGAAAAATGGAGTCAACTGTGCAAAAATTTTAAAAAAGAGCAAAATTAAGACAACCACACTTTCAGGGCGTCTACAAAACACCTGGGAAAGTAAACTGGATTCTATCCATCCATCCATCCATCCATCTATATATCTATCCATCCATCCATCCATCTATATATCTATCCATCCATCCATCCATCTATATATCCATCCATCCATCCATCCATCTATATATCCATCCATCCATCTATCCATCCATCCACATATCTATCCATCTAAATATCCATTCATCCATCCATCCATCTATATATCTATCCATCCATCCATCCATCTATATATCTATCCATCCATCCATCCATCCATCCAAGCCGCAGCATTTCCTGTATCTGAAATGAGAGCTCAGTTTTCAGAGCCATCTTTTCCTACTACCTCCTAGAACGCCACTAAATGGAAAAGCGAGAATGTTGTTTTGAAATAGATCCAGTTTGAGCAGCTCCTCACTGAGAAGCAACGAGATCAGACCTCAGGCCGCTGAAGGGCTGACAGGAAACGCCTCTGAAGCAGTGAGTGAGACAAATGGACGTCCAGTCAGGTGTGAGAGGTTACCTTGAGGTGAGGCGTGTTCAGCAGGAGGAGCAGCTCCCTCTCGTTGTCGTCCAGCGATCCGTTCTGAAGCTCTTCTGCCAGCTGGAAACAACCCAACAGATTCAACGTGGACATTTCCCTCGGCTGGATTAAGAAAGCGTTTACGGTGTTTAATAGTAATTAAGCCTCAGTCTGACTTGAATGAAGAGACGCTGCACCTACATCCTCCGCCAGGCAGGAGGCGCTGTGCAGGACCGGAGTCGGGCCGTGCTTCTCGTACTGCCTCAGTTTGTCGTGGATCTGGGACGTACAGCATCGTTAGACACCCACACAAATGTATTTCATTGGTTTGTTTTTGTAACACAGTTGCATTCATGTTTGTCCAAAAAGTCAAATCTGGAAGATACAAGACAAACATTAGAGACGATTTCATCTCCTGCAGTCTTTTGATCTCAAGACATGATGTCCTGCACCTTCATCAGGTAACCCAGGCTCTTCTCGCTGAACACGTCTCGGAGGAAAACCAGGTCCTCTGTGTGGTTGGCGTCAGGGCGGAGCTGAGAGGTGAGCAGCGCCAGAGTCTCGTGCAGCCCTACATAACCCATGAAAACATACATTAGACTCATATAAACATACATAAGACCCACAAAAACATACATAAGACCCACAAAAACATACATAAGACCCCTATAAACATACATAAGACCCGTAAAAACATACATAAGACCCGTAAAAACATAGATAATAAGACCAACCTTAGACCCATATAAACATACATAAGACCCATAAAAACATACATAAGACCCCTATAAACATAGATAAGACCAACATTAGACCCCTATAAACATAGATAAGACCCCTATAAATATACATAAGACCAACCTTAGACCCATATAAACATACATAAGACCAACCTTAGACCCCTATAAACATAGATAAGACCCCTATAAACATACATAAGACCAACCTTAGACCCATATAAACATACATAAGACCAACCTTAGACCCCTATAAACATAGATAAGACCCCTATAAACATACATAAGACCAACCTTAGACCCATATAAACATACATAAGACCAACCTTAGACCCCTATAAACATAGATAAGACCCCTATAAACATACATAAGACCAACCTTAGACCCATATAAACATACATAAGACCAACCAGTCTAATGCTGCCAGTAGGCAGCCTAATAAAATAAGTTAAAAAGAAAAGGTAACTTTCCCCTTTTCTTTTGATGTTGATCAGTTTGGATAAATCCAAACAAAGGCTTTAACGACACCTCGATAAAACATGTGACGACTTCAGAGAAACTCATTTTGAGTCTTTTCTGTCTGAAAAATGTGACTGAACTTGTTTATATCTGACCCAGGGACAGGATGTATGTGATGAAGAGTAAGGGGCCAAGGATGGAGCCTTGGGGGACACCACAGGAAAGGGGTCACCAGGGACGAGGCGTTAATCGTGGTTATGGAGAAAGTTCTATTCTACTTTTTTTTTGGCATATTAAAGCATATGAGAAATTATTAAATCTATAGAACATGATACTAAACTACGATACTTATTTTAAAAACTTTTTTGAAACTAAAACAATTCTAATGAGGGTCATAAGATTTACTAAAAGGTGACAACAAGTATGTTGTTGTTATGGAGCGTCTTTAGGATGGAGGTTTAGGAGAAGCTGAGTCGTACCTGTGCTGGCAGACATGACGGCCGTGGATTCAATCATGCAGAGAAGACAGGAGGCTGCAGAGAGGGAGGAGGGAAGGAGGGAAGGAGGAAGGAAAGGGAAGACAAATCTGCCGGATTCCCTCCACTGGAGTCGTTCCGTTCCTCACGTACGACCAAAGTGGAAAATCACCAACGCCACTGGGAATTAAAACAAACAAACAAACAATGTGACTAAAGAGAATCACCAAAAGTTTATCAGTTTATCAGAATGTAGGAATCAATATATATATATATATATATATATATATATACGCAATCTGCTATTAAACAAATAAGTAAGAAGCTGAGAGAGAACAAACAAGCTAACCGTTGACCCGTCCAGTTTTTTTTTTTTACAGTTTCAGAACCAGATGCTGTTCTTCGGAGTTTGACGACAACATTCGACACCCAACTTTATCATGTCCCCGAACAGATGCTGATTATCGTAATCCCGTCCGCCGCAGATCCGTCATGTTAGCGTGATAACTGAAAACCAATTTCATGGAACATTTTCAAACTTTATATAGACATAAACCTCAGTGAGAGGAAGAACTGGATTGATTTTGGGAAAGGTCGGTTGTATATTTCCACCGCTGGGGGGGGAAACTTTATCTCCTAAATTTAGTCCAAATTGGGTGCGTATGAATCAATACGAAGAGATTTGTCTCTGATTAAATCCAAATGCTACTTGCTGAAATGTAAAACTCAATATTTACACCATTAGATTAATAGAATTTCCATTATTTGGGACATTATGGTTATAACAATGTAATAACACATGAATAGTGTTCTCTTTGTCAAAAACAAAATGATGTCTTATCCTAAGGTGATGTTTATTCATCCTATCAAAGTAAAAGCTCCCAAAACAACAGAATATGTTTGAAATGTTCTTACTTTTATTGAAATTAAGATTCTCATTGTTGCCATATGGAGACAAAATGCCGTAGACTACCAGCTCAGAGAGTAAAGTAATGACTAAACGTCCTCTTGGTATAATCAGAATACTTCCTGCTGAATGTTTCCTGGAGTAAATCCTCCCCGCAAACGTTCCTTTCTCTCCGTCTCACCCTCCATCCATCCGACCCTCCATCCATCCATCCATCCGACCCTCGCTCTAATTACAAGATGCTGAGAGGAGCTTTAAGCCAACATCTTTTTATTTTTTTACACTCGCTCACCGAGTCTGCCGTCTAAGTACTTGAAGTTCCCACCCGCCATATGGCGGTATTATCTCTCCTCATGATTTAAGGAAACGACACTCAGTGTTTCAGGGAATACGATGAGGCGGATTAGAAAGCAGAGGTAGATTAGAGGAGAGGATGAATGGCCAGAAGAATCTAGCGGAGGCTATACTGGAAAGCAATTAGTTACTTTTTCAGATTTAGAAGAAGCAGAATTCTTTTTTTTTTGTTAAGTTTTTTTTTAGTAAGAACAGACACTGATGGAAACCGATTATTAATTGCTTAATTTAAGTAATTAATCTACCTTTTTGAGTTTAGAGTTCAGTTCAGACACCGATGTTCCCTCGGTATAAATCTTAATAAATAAATTTAACACTCGATGACTTTTCTCAATGTATTTAATTTACAACCTAAATACATGCAGAACTATTGGCGTCCCGTCAATTATCAGATATTAGTTTGCTAACATTTACTGTAGGGTCTAAAACTGCCGTATTTTGGCCAATGTCAGCCCCTCGTTTAGAAATGAAACGCATATTTGATATGTTAATTAGAGGAGCACCGATTGCAAATTCTTTGGCAGATTTCTTTTCTAAAAAGTGGGTAATGTATTTAAATGCTCTTAATTTGAAGGATAACAGTGGAAGCAGGGATGGTCGGCATTGTGTATGTATTCTGACCTGTTGAAATGAATGTACCCTCTGTCGTCCCCGCCGTGAGTTACTTAAACCAACTGTATGACACTTCAAAGTGAAAATAAAACTTTATTCAGTCCATTATGTGTTATATGTTAGCTTTGTTTCAGGTACTTCATGGCTGGGCCCACTAGCTTTAGCCACTCTGCTAACTTTAGCTTCGTCAAACTTGCTATGTGCCTCGGGGTTCCTCCAGTACAATAACTGTTTATTCTTTGCCATATTTTCCATTTTATGCTTCTACTGGTTTTATTATTATATATATGCGAGATGTTTTTGGTTTTTTGTCCTAACCGGTGTTATAAATTGCGATCTTTGCGTCTTCTGGTTAACTTGTGAGATATTTGGAGAGTTGCAAGAATTACATCATCCCGTCATCAATAAGAGTATAGAGTATAATAAGAGTTCAGCTACGATTGGCTGCTTCAGCAGACACAACCAGACTTTAACCTGGAAATGAAAAAGTCACAAAACCTTCCACAGGTTGATGGGTTTTCATTTGCAGTTTCTATAATACGGTACATTAAGAAAAAAATGTTTTTATTGTCTCTACCTAAGATTTCTTTCAAATTAAAAAAGCCTTTTCTCAAGCAACATCTTTTAACATAATTACTGCTATGTATATAACATAATATAATATTGTCATATTCTATAACGCCATCCACCTCAGTGTGAGGAAGAACTGGATTGATTTTGAGAATGTTTGGCTGTATACTTCCGACACTAGGGGGAGCTTTACATCCCATCATTTCTCAACCGTGAGTCCGATTTAGTCCATGCATTAAGTTGATGCATCTGATTTATGGAGTAATTATCATAGTTTACTCTAATCGTTCATATTTTAGTCACCAGGGGGAGCTTCTTTTTTTTTCTTGACAAAAATGACTTTCTTGATATACCTTCATCACCGTTTTAACTATTAGTCCAAATTTGGTTTCTTTTGAATCAACTTGAAGGAATCTATCTTGTCATATTTTACTCACTAGGGGGAGCTTTTTCATGAAAAACACTGATTTCCAAGCTTATCAGGGGGTTTCCTTGTGCATTGCAGGGGACTGGGGTCTTTTCAGGGACAGCGTCGGCCCACTTTCCACTGATTAATATGTTCTGACTCTGCCTCTTCTTGTTCTTTAAATCATTTATCATTATTGTGATCAGATTATGCAGAATTCTACCAAACAAGATACTGAACCAATGTCAGATTTAATACTTTTAATATTCTGACGTTGTGTTTGGGGGGCTTGACCTCATGTCTCCCTTCTCTCCAGTCAAACGCAAACACAACAAACACCACCTGTCTGCCAGACCCCTTTGCTGCAGGACGAGTCCCGAGAGGCAGACATGCAGACAGACAGGCAGGGGCGAGGTCGCCGATACACTGCTGATGCCATCTGCCCACCACTCGTGTGTGTGTGTGTGTGCGTGTGTGTGTGCGTGTGTGTGTGTGGTCCATTAATGCCCCCCACATGGCAGATTTGATAGATTTGACTCCAACATCAATTGCTGGAGTTGTTGTACATTTTGTTTTCTCAAATCCATCAAGATAATCTTTAGCTCCGCAAAATAGTTCTGTCCTTCCACAGAAGTGACATGTGGTTCACAAATATGGAGTTTAATTTGTCTGTCTGTGCAAATACGATCAATCGGAATAGAATTTTCAGACTAAATGTCCGAAATGTATCCATCCTTAATTTGGAGAGACCAAAGTGATTTTTACTCCACCAAATATGAAAACACTCAACTAATAAGTTTAGAATTATTTATAATAGAGAAAAACAACAAATCCCCTCACCTGAGAATCTCATACCGGCTTTTGTCGTTATTTTTCAGCTACTTTTCTTAACTAAAGACAAAAACAACAACAGTTGGAACGCAGCAGGACAAAGACCCTGTTCTTTGTCTGTCTGTCTGAATGTCTGTCTGAATGTCTGTCTGTCTGAATGTCGGAGGAGAAGGACACCCGACCTCTTTCTTTCACGAGGCGATTTCCGACTTTCATTTTAAGGGTATGATGGTTGATGACGTTCTAAACTGGCTGGTGGGCTCAGCTGGGAAAAACAGCAATATTCTAATGAGATTTTGGCATAAGGTCGGGCAATTAATCCTAAATCATGATTCATTAGTCTATGCAACCTAACTTCTGGTGTACGATGATTCTGCCGGGGACATCGTCGGGTGTTGGGCAACTCTGGCTACAACGAGAATCGTGGTTCTTTTTTTTTTTGCTTTGAATTGAGAGACTTTATATTTTACCTTTCAGTTTCTATCGTACTTCTCTTTGTTATGGATGTGAGAAAATAAAAAGTGCAATGCGCTGTCCGTGTGCAGCCCAGTTTGATGTATGTGGGCACTAATGGGGTTAAACTCCCTGCAGCTCCGTTACACATATCCTCCTCCATGCAGCTCCGAGAGAGAGATGAGTAGCCTTCATGAAACAACGGAGAAATTAAGGTATTAGTTAAGTGACCTGGAGAAGGTCTTTAGGAGTGATATCAAACTACTAATCCTGTTTCTGCTACTGCTACATGATGTTAGCTCTCCGGCTTCTCAACCATTTTGCACTAGCTCGCTTAGCTAGTTTCCGGACCAACTTTGAAACAGAGAACGAACGGACCTTGGACGGTCTCGCAGACCTCCATGTGTTAGCCAACAGTACCTGACTGCTGTTAGGTACCAGGATGAAACTCTCAGACCCACTGTCAGACCTTAAGCTGGTCCAGTGGCTCCGGGTTCCTCCTGATCCAGGGCAATGCCCAGCCTCATGTTGTCAGAGAGCATCAGGAGCATGCTTGGACATTGTCAGAAGTGCCTTCAGGCACATCGGGGTCAAAGGTTGAACAAACTACTGTGAGAAATTATGGGTTGCTGTGAAGAAATTCATGCCAGTTGGATCAGAACCTGGGATTTAAAATGTTCACTTTGAGTTTGGGTGCAATTTTTACCTTTTGTTAGGGTACGATATTAAATGTCTGCCTTACCTTTTCTTTCCCTTCTGTACTGTCTGCCTGTGTTTGCGCGATACATTCTTTTCAACATAGTGGCGCGATCTTATATGCTGCAATCTCATTAACACAAATACATAAATGAAATGTCCACATTTTTTTGGGGTTATTATATTTTGTACAACGTACAATTATTTGTTTCTTGCGTATTCATGCTCTGAGTCTGTATCTATTTCTATTGTGGGAAATAACAGTCAAATAACTACTATAGTTTACACCTCACTAAAGTTTAAAAATGAGGTAAGTGAAGTAAATTTGGATTAAATCAGAATAACGGTTGAAGAGGTTATGTCTTTAAAACTGTTTTTTGAATAAAGAGCTCCCTCTAGTGGGAAGAATATGAAGTATTAGAGTAAACTACGAGATAGATCTCCTTTGAGTTGATTCATAGGCACCAAATTTGGTCCAAGTCGGACAAACAGTTGAGAAATTATGGCCTTAAAAACTGTGTTTTTGGCGATATAAAAACAGGTATAAAATTTAAATACGATGCTTAAAATAGCTTTTTCAGTCATCAGATTTACAGGGAGGGTCTGTGGCGGCGGCGGCGGCGGCAGCAGCGATGACGATTCCATAACATCTCTGACTTTTTGAGGATAGTGATTCTACATTTGCCTGTAGGTGAACGTGAGTATAAGTTAATGTTAATTTGTAAGTGAGGACCCCGAGTCTGGACCAATGTCGATTGGGAATGGCTGCAACGACCCCAAAGACCTCGACAGGAGAAGTTTTCCTAGAAAATAGATGGAAGGATGTGTTGACGTGAACATCATGGCTCAGTCAGTCTTCATACCAGTAGAAATATATGCGGAATAAGAGAAAGAAATCACGGATCCCAATTCTTTGGACATAATTAATAGTCTGCTAAATTGTCAGGGTCTTGTCATACCTAGATAAACAGGTCCACAGTTTTTCCTTGAGGCTTTGTCTGCCAGACCCTGACCTTCACTGGAGCACCAAAAAACAAAAACACCTCCTGGCCTGCAGCAAAGCGCGACAACATCACAGATGCAGGTTTGTCCTGCGACGCAAAAGGTCATTTTTTAGTCATCTAATTAGCTCCTGCAATCTAAGAGCCCTGGCAAAGGCATCGTTCTGGGGTGGGCTGTCAATCACAGGTGAAGCACAGCCTTTCATTTCCATGCAGCACCCTCAGGTGCCCACACACTCCGACCTTTGATTGACAGAGATGCATAGATAGAAGGAAGGAGCTTTTTGTAGAAAACAGGACACGTGCATGTTTAGGATTTAAAAAAAACTATTCCGACAGGGTCAGTGAAGCGATCATTTCTTACCAGGCGATGAGTGTCAGAGTTGAAAACATCCTTACCTTGTTGATTCCGCTGTCAGCCCGCGCGCCTCTTTCCCTCTCTGCTGTCTGTGTCTCTGAGACAAACAACGAACCTGCTCGAACCCTCGGCGGCTTCTTCTTCTTCTTCCTCCTCTTTCTTTCTTTTCTTTTTCTATATTCCTCTCTGTCTCCAGCTGAATATCACACACGAGGATTTTTGGGTTTTGTTTCTCTGCTCCATCCAATTTATTATCGCTCCGCGAGCCGCCCCTTCCCCCTCAGTCAGCTCGCTTTCGCCCTCGTGCTCGTTGCTGCCTTCAGGGACACCTCGTAATATTTCAAAGCAAAGATTTTTTTTTTGTCTATTTTCCCTTGGCGTTAATCTTTGCAGCGTCACGGTCGGTTGGAGTCTATTCCAGCTGACTTTTAAGAAGAGGAAGGGTAAACCTGAGTCATCACAGGGTCAACACACATAAACAAACAACAATCATCGCTCACATTCATATCCACAGGCACCAACTCAGCTCTAAACGCATCTTTTGGCCTGTGGGATGAATCCGCTGCACCCGGAATTATTCCACGCAAACACCGGGAGAAGCCCCCTCGGTCATATCAAAGATTCATTCATAAAAATGGACTAACACTTATTTTGTCTTTACGATAATCGCTTTATAGGAAATGGCGGAGGTTTACTTTGCCCGTAAACGCACCACTGTTTTTAATTTCAAATGTGCTGGTTGGTTTGTAAAATGTGAAATTAAAAAAAAAAAAAAAAAACTAAAGCGTTTTACAATTAAATTAATTTATATTGTAAATCCCTGGTGAATTCAAATGTAAAATCCGCAGGAGAAACTGCTTAAATACACTAATAATAATAACTTAAAAGACCACTGATGTTTTAATTTTATTAATCGTTTTATTGTATACTATGTTCCAGGTTCTGTAATTTATTTGGTTTTAGTTATACCTTCTTTATTTTTCATTAATTTACTTATTTTTCTTTGTCATATTCTTTTTGTAATTTGTCTCGTCATTAAACTTGCCCGGGTGGTTTTATTGTTATTATTCAATAAAGCTTAGAAAACAAATGAGTTACTATTCTTTGAAAGTCAAAAGTAATCTGTTGTTGCTCAATACATAAAAATGATCATTTGAATTTTTACAATAACAAAAAACAATGCATAATAAATATAATCCAATAATCCCCCAGTTGATGTGACTGATACAGGTGATGCAGATTTCACCCCTCCTTATTGGTTAAAGCAGTTTCTTCCCGTCCAGTCAATCAACCCACCGCCGCTTTCACTTAAAACACACATCAGAACTCAATCAACAAAATATTTCACGTTGAAAATCTTTATTGGTATAAATTTTGTCATTTGTGGAGACCGGTATGGTGAAAAACAAAAACGGTCCGTGGAAACCAAAATCATGAACCCACTGAGGGCTGGATTCTGAATCACGAGTGGGATTTCATCCTGGTACCGATCCAGCGTCAGGGTACCGTTGGATATATGCCCTCCTAGTATTTTGGTTTACAGAAACAAAATGGTTTATCGGCATGAAAAGGACCCAACAGAACATTTTATGCAGCGGAAACCTAACGGACGACAAATACATCCCATAATAAGTTCAAATTCAAAGAGAGTGAAGCTGATTTATAAAGAGTAATGTGACTTATATTGTTAAGGAATCATGAGTATTTAACAAATCCTGTTTTTGACAGATTATTCGATCCGGTAGAAATTTGCTTCAAAACAAATAACATTAAAAAAATTTAATTAAATAAAATTCCTCTGGGACTCCGTACATTTAATAAATCACTTTTATAAAGAAATATTTCATCACCTATCCAGTAATTCATCTTTATTTACCCTAAAACTTTAATCACCCTTGTAAACTGATTAATAAACATTAATATATAAAAAATAAAATCTGAACTACTGAGGAATAACGGAATCTCAGAGTCGGGTCCTTCGTCGCAGGGACACAGGCTGTAGACGGCCTCTTTGGTCCAACATTCACGGGCCGGTACCTGCTGTCTCACCCCCTCACTCAATGCGTTGGTGCAGTGCATGCTGGGATCAGTGAAGCCTTGTGGTGGGCAGTGCCGTGAAAAACCAACCCCTCATGGCTCTATGGAGTTCCCACTTTTCTTCTTCCCCCTCCCTCATCTTCAGAACCAGGGTTACGTAAAGCTCGGAGCGAGCCTGACGTCTTCAGACGTCGGTGTTTGGAGGAGGAGAGGAGGAGAGGAGGAGCAGAATCGTTTGTTCTGCAGATCCCTGATTAAACTAACAGTGACGCAGCATTTGGTCTCAGCTCAGTGGGTCACAAGGAGTCGCCGGGGGGGAAAGAGTTCTGTCAGGTTCTCCTGTGGTCGGAGAACTTCAGTGCAATCATTTCCCCTTCATCGACCCAGGTTGATTAAAATAACACTTTCATTATCTGAGATCTTCACAATCATAACTTATATAGACATAAAACAAATGATTCGTAAACCAAGCAGGCAGCAGCTGCCCTCTACTTCACCCAGCTGTTAAATGAGAAACGTATTCTGTAGGGTTTCAAAGGAGTGAGGTAATAAAACTCTACTTTATACTACTTTATACTACATACTTGATTCTGTTTTCTGTGTTCTGATTGACGGTTCGGTCCTGAAACACGGTCCGGTGTCTGATGTCACATCAAATGTCATAATCTGGACCGGGTCCATCGGAGTTCTCCTGCAGGAAGACAAACAATCGCTAAATATTAGAGTGAGGAGAAAAAACTGTGTTTGCAGCTGGTTTTTGTCGCATCGGGAAAAACTTTGCATCCAAGTATTTAAATAAACTTCACACATAAACATGAATCCCACAAAACAAGTTTTAAACAGCCAATGAGAAAAAAGGTGTGAAATTAAATTAAATGTATAAATCATGGTATAATATAGGAGCAGTAGTCGTACGTGGTAATGTTAGTAGTACGTAGTAATGTTGGTGTTAGTAGTGGTAGTAGTAGTAATAGTAGTAGTGGTAGTAGTACTAATGGTAGTAGTAGTAATGGTAGTAGTGGTAGTAGTACTAATGGTAGTAGTACGTAGTAATGGTGGTGTTAGTAGTGGTAGTAGTAGTAATAGTAGTAGTAATGGTAGTAGTAGTAATGGTAGTAGTAGTAATGGTAGTAGTGGTAGTAGTACTAATGGTAGTAGTGGTAGTAGTAGTAATGGTAGTAGTAGTAGTAGTAGTAGTAGTAGTAATGGTAGTAGTGGTAGTAGTAGTAATGGTAGTAGTGGTAGTAGTAGTAATGGTAGTAGTAGTAATGGTAGTAGTAGTAATAGTAGTAGTAATGGTAGTAGTAGTAATGGTAGTAGTGGTAGTAGTAGTAGTAGTAATAGTAGTAGTAATGGTAGTAGTAGTAGTGGTAGTAGTAGTAATAGTAGTAGTAATGGTAGTAGTAGTAGTGGTAGTAGTAGTAGTAGTAATAGTAGTAGTAATGGTAGTAGTAGTAATGGTAGTAGTGGTAGTAGTAGTAATGGTAGTAGTAATAGTAGTAGTAATGGTAGTAGTAGGAGTAATAGTAGTAGTAATGGTAGTAGTAGTAATGGTAGTAGTAGTGATAGTAGTAGTAATAGTAGTTGTACTAGTAATAGTAGTAGTAGTGCTACTTTTAGCACTTTGAGATTTGATCCAAATGTAAAGTGCATTATAAATTAAATGTATTATTATTATTATTATTAGTGATGATGATAATAGTAGTAGTTGTGGTAATGTAGTAGTAGTAGTAGTAGTAATGGTAGTAGTAATGGTAGTAGTAGCGATAGTAGTGGTAGTAATGGTAGTAGTAGCGATAGTAGTGGTAGTAGTAGAACTAGTAGTAGTGGTAGTAGTAGTGATAGTAGTAGTAGTAGTAGTAGAAGTAGTAGTAATGATAATAATACTAATAGTAGTAGCAGTAGTACTAGTAGTAATGATAATGATAATAGTAGTAGTACTAGTAGTAGTAGTAGTAGTGGTGGTAATGATAATAGTAGTAGTACTAGTAATAGTGGTAGTAATGATAATGATAAAAGTAGTAGTACTAGTAGTAGTAGTAGTAGTGGTAATGATAATGATAATAGTAGTAGTACTAGTAATAGTGGTAGTAATGATAATGATAAAAGTAGTAGTACTAGTAGTAGCAGTAGTAGTGGTGGTAATGATAACAGTAGTACTAGTAGTAATGATGATGATAATAGTAGTAGTATTGGTAGTAATAGTAGTAGTAGTAGTGGTAATGATAATAGTAGTAGCAGTAGTACTAGTAGTAATGTAGTAGATACTTCAGGCGTCCTGAACATCTGGTACATCTCATACTTTCAATCTGAGCTGTCGGTCAGTCTGGACTCACCGCGTACGTGAAGTTTGAGAAAGTCACGGAACCGTCTTCCTCAATGGACGCAGACTGATGGAACAAAAGAGGAGAAACAAGAATCAGTAAATGAGAATCAATAAATGAGTATTACACACAACCGCACCCACACACACACACACACACAACCGCACTCAGACACACAACTACACACACACAACCGCACCCACACACAGACACACAACCGCACCCACACACACACAACCGCACACAACCGCACCCACACACAGACACACACAACCGCACACACATACACACACCCAAAGCCAGACATACACACAGACACACAACCGCACACACACAACAGCACCCACACACAGACACACAACCGCACACACATACACACAACCCCACCCAGACACACACACACATCCGCACCCACACACACAAACACATACAGACAAACAAACCCACACATATAAACCCACACATACAAATACACACACACACACCCACACACACACACACACACACACACACACACACACACACACACACAGTAACACACACCCAGACACAGACAGTGAGCGGTATACATTGGGGAACATTATGGGATGTGTTTCCAAGAGTACCTCAGCTTTGGGAGCGTCTGTCTGTGCAGGAGTTACGTTCCTGATACCTGAGCCGTATGTTGGGTTTTCAAACGCCTCCTTCAGCGACGACAAGACAGAAACATTCAAAAACAGAACAATAAATGAGTTTGTCTGTAACACCAAATACATCTGCAGTAAGATTTATTTAGTATTGATGTTTTATCGGTATATAAGGTTTTCTGGAATGAAACTGACCCGGTTGGCTGGAGCGGGTTCGCCTGCATTTGTTCTTTTGCCCCCAGCTTGAACCGCCTCCACATACAAAGGGTTCCTGTCGGACCCCTGGGGGAGGAATCACACAACTGTCACAATAAATGAGGACACCATGTCGTAATGGTTGGGTGTGATATTCATGTGCAGCTACCAGACGGAAACACAGGAGCAGAATCAGAGATCTCGGGGTTCTGACCTTGTTTGTTCCGTCTGGGTCGGAGGAGGCTGGAGTCATGCCCGCGGCAGCCGGTTCTTCTTCAGCTCCATATGCTGGATTCTCAAAGCTCTTGTCCTCCGTGTCCACCATGGACACAGACATATGAGGGACCTGACATCAGACAACAAGTGGACAGAAGAAGTAATAATAAGAATAATATACACAAACAAACCGGTGAGTCTGCTTCACAGACAAACCTTTGTCAGATGTTGTTTATATACAACGTCTAACTCCTGATATTCATTTATTCTCTTCCTCATAATAATTAAATGTTCAAACAGTTCTCTGGATGTTTTGTGTCGGTACTGACCGCTTCAGAATTCTGCCTTGTTTCACCTCCACCTGTTTGTGATGCATTTGGAGACGCACTGTTCCTGAAAGTCATCAACACACACACACACACACACACACACACACACACACACCAACAGTAAAAAAACAACTATAACTAAGTCAAAGGTGAAGAATCTTGTTTTGTAGCAGATTTTTTTTGCAGATTTGTTTCACCTGAAGCCCAGTAGGTTGGGCACTGAGGGCATGGAGGGCATGGAGGGCATGGAGGGCATGTTGTTTCGTAGATTCTCCCACAGGTTGGGCTTCTTCCTGGCAGCAAACACCAAAGCAACGAGCAGAACCACGATCACGGCTGTCACCCCGATCGCTATTCCGACTGAGACACAGGAATAAGGGCATTTCTTTACTTATAAAGTTCAGTTTACTGCTTACACATAATATTGTATTTGTATGTGGTATTTTTGGATGAGAATATCATATATACTTGAGGATGCGATGATGCTCTTGGTGTTTGTCTGACAGTATTCTCCTTCCCACCCCGGAGGACATCTGTGAGGCAAAACCCAAACGGAGCCGTAACGTTTAAAGTTTAAACCAACGTGACATTTAACAGACTGATATCCTAAAACTCCTTCACAGCGTTTGTCCGTGCATCTTCTCAAGCAAAAATCAGAGATGGTACCGGTCACTGGGTGACACCAGGTGACCGATCAGGTCCCAGCGTGAGCCCGGGTAGGACGACCTAACCCTGGGCTCTCCTCTCCTGATCCACAGCCAGCATGGAGAAACTTGTTTTGCTTCACTGGCACAAGTAGAGTTAAGAAGAGTTATGTCTCCTCTCAGCTCCAGTGGCAGAAATGAAGATTCATTGATGTTATTTCCCAGCCTCCTGAGCTGCTGAGGGCAACCTGCCACTCACAGACAGAAGGCTGATCAATCTGTGTAGAAACATTCTGTAGAGATTAAACCACGGGCAGAGCCGGGGGCGGGGCCAGAGGGGCAGCGACCCTAACTGGAATCTGATTGGCCTCCATCTCAAAACTACAGTATATTAATCATTTTCATTTTCTACGGGTTAGAAAAATACTCAGAAGTGTCTTACATGCAGAGAGCCCTGTTGTCGTCGAAGTAGCAGGTGCCTCCATTTTGACACTGACATGGCGGTGGCATGGTGGGCGGCGGCTCGAACCCTGAAATGATTGATAGAACAACTTTAACCGCCCTCTAATGTAAGTATTCACGTCAGCTGGGATGTAATACACTTCAGGTATACTCTATGACTTCTTCATACGACGCCTCAGATTTTTTTTACGACCGAGGAAAACGCTGCAGGAACTTTTTCTCACCGGCGTCACATTCGGTTTTACTCCCGGTGATGAAGCCGGTTCCCTCGGGGCAGGCGCAGGTGTAACCGCCCGGCCGGAGCAAACAGAGGTGGCTGCAGGTCCCCTTACATGGATTCTTCACTGCAGACATCAGGACAAGAATCGGGATTCATTCACTTCCACTAGTTAAAAGGAACTATTAAACATTTTTGTATTTGCAAGAGTTTGAGTTGTCAATTTGAAAATGGTTAAAAAGATAACTGGAGATCAGGTTTACGTTCATCTGTGATTCCAGAAACATATGAAGAGTAACAGCTTGTGCATTGATTCCTAGTTTCATACGTCGGTGAACAAAAACATGGATAGTGATGATTGAAATACCACATCGGTGTTAAAGCAGACATTTAAAGTACAGTATGTGCTGCTGGTGCTGAACATGTGGGTCAGTCTGCAGCTTACTGGCTATGGAGGCGTGTCTCTGCTGCTGGAACACAGAGACCTGGGTCAGCCAGGGCCCCACAGTCAGCAGCTTGGTCTTGGTTCCGCCGCCAAACTTGTCCTGCCGGAACACCTCGCCCTTCTCCTGAGTGCTCCAATAAACGTGGTCCTCGAACACGCTCACGCTGAAAGGGTTCCGCACGTCTAGGCCAGGTCCGAAACATGTTAGCAATTCAACTGAGCACAATTATCCACAAATGTGTTGGTTGTATAGAATATGGTGAGGAATAATGAGGGTTCACGAGGATTACTCTCATCCTCACCGATGTAGATGGCAGTTCTCCGGTTCTCTCCGGAGGGCAGAACCGACTCTATGCGGCTCTCCTTGGAGTCAGACCAGTAGATTCTATCACCGTTGGTGAAGTCGATTGACAGGCCGGTGGGCCAACCCAGTCCATCGGCCACTAGGACTTTCCTCTCTTGTCCATCCAGCCAGGAAGACTCGATCTTGGCTGCTTCCCCTCGATCCGCCCAGTACAACATCCTGCAGACACGCGTCAGAGATTACTCTGAGAGGCGGGGGGTTACGGTACCTTCTATGTTCTCCATGATGCACAAATAGAACAGGATAATTATTATACATATATACACTTTATACATATAAAGACGCCTAACGTGACAAAGAACTTCCTTCTGTTATTCATTTCCAGCTCAGGTCAGCGGTGTCTCACCCTTGTCGTGGGTTGACAGCCACAGCAGATGGATGGCCCAGCTCAGTTTTGATGAGGTGCTTCCTGTAGCGCCCGTCCAACATGGCCACCTCTATCCTCTTCAACCTGGAGTCCGCCCAATAAAGGTTCCTGCAGGCAGAGGAATGACAAACCCACTCGCAGACGATACTTGGACCCTTTTCCTCTTGATCATGAATGTGTATATTTAGGCGATGACACCCGAGTTCTCACAGAACGTCATGAGTTCAGTTCAGACACGGACCTGCCGACCCAGTCCACAGCGATGCCGTCTGGTTTTGTGATGTATTTGATGCCGAGATCAACAGCAGCGCCGATGTTGTTGCTACCGTCGTCAACAGAAGGTATGAATGCTCGCTTTATAGCTCCTGGCACAGAGCCGTGACTGGAGACGGTGAAGTAAACCATACCTGAAAAAACAAAACAAGATCCAGGACTTTTCTTTTCATTTCTTTAACCTTGATTTAAGCAGGAAAGACAGGTAGATATCAGAATTAATGATACGTATTTGAAAGGAAGCGTCAACATCGGACAGTAAAAAGCAGATCCAAACAGCATTCTTGGAGTCCAGTTCTCTGGGTTTGAAGTCCAGGCAGACGGAGCATTTAACTAAAACAAACCTTTTTCAACTTCTGTTCAGACTTTAGCAATAAGTCCAAGTTATTTTTCAAAAGGCAATAACCTGCAAAGCCTTTTCGATTGATAAAGCTCAGGCGAAGAGGAGTTTAGAACCAGTTTACCCTTTTAAAAAGGAATATGCCAGGGGACAAGTCCGCGGACGGACAGACAAGCATTGTCCTACAAGCATTGTTGGGTTCGGGCTTTGGAATCAGTGATAAACCTCAGTAAATACTTAAAAACTCAATTTCAGTTTTTCACCAATTGATGGATGTGTGAGGGCTAACAGTGAGAGAATCCTCCAGTACAAAACCAAGATAGTTCAACCTCCGGTCCCACAGATCAGGGATGGCCGGAACCACCAGTGACCTTGACTTTGTATTTGGAAGCAACATGAATTGGGACTTCCCAGCATTTAAAAGAAGTTGTGAGTTTGACAAGTTATGTTGTACCATCTAAAAACAGAATTGTAGCTGACGGAGAGTTTGGGTCGCTGTGGATGCTACAACAACGTCAGCATAAAAGTGGAAGTTCACATTTTGATCAGAGCAATCGATATGAATGATGGATAGCAGTGGCCCCGGGACTGATCCCTGGGCTGACTGATCCGTTCATCTTTGCTAGAGTGTTTGGTATCCATCTCTGTGTGACCTACTTACTGAGCCCAGTGTTGTTGTGGTCCCAGTCGTAGTCCAGAGACATTATGCGCTCCTCTTCTATGAGGAAGTCATGGTAGGCCTCGGTCTGCAGGTTGAACCTCCGGATACGAATGTTCTCTGGTAGAAGCAGCAGGGGAGTCGCTCCTGAGAGACGATGACATTTTTTTTTAAAAATTCTCCACAGAGGCCAAATATTACAACAGCCCTTTGAAGAAGAAGATAATGATGAATACAGTCCTTCGTCTTTCAACACTTGCAGAAACACCACTTTCTTTTGTCACTCAACTGACTTAATGCTGTCTGATACGTCCAGGAGGTCATGGGGGGAGAACAATCTCTGCTGCAGACCATCACAGGCTAAGGAATGTCAAAGTCCATGTTCTGAAAGATCTCTGTGGCCCACAAAAACCTTTAGGCACAACTCTGATAATAATAATAATAATAATACATTGATGAACGCTTAAGACTACAACGGAAAACTCCCCCTAAATATTTTAACTTCACAACGCTAACTGAGGATCTGGGTCCATCACAGCACAAACTGTTTGTAAAGCAATAAGAAAATTCACTGAATTAAGTCCATATCCTGGTACTGGCATGTTTCTTTTACTTTGAATCCGTCAAGAATAAACTGACAGAGAGAACAAACAAACAGGTCAACACACATCTTTCCACGAAAAGGTTTTTCTCACCTTCAGCCTCACACATGTGGCCGTTGCCCACTTTGCGGTAGCCAGGGGCGCAGTCGCATTCGTAGCTTCCCTTTGTGTTCTTGCAGAGCTGAGGACACGTTCCGTACACCTCACACTCATCGATGTCTGCCAGGTGAGGTTGTGAGAGGATGTGCAGAAGGAGAGAGAGAGAGAAGAGCACATTTAGTAAATGATAAAAAAGGAGGTAAATAAAAGCATTTCTCTCAGTGTGTTAAAGTGTGTGTTTACCCTGGCAGGAGTAGGTGCTGTCTGGGTCCACCCTGTACCCGGGCCTGCAGGAGCAGATGAAGCCGGTGCCATTCAGGTTGGTGCAGTCGTGCTGGCACAACTTCTCCTCGCAGCTACGATCATGGCCAAAATCTGGAGCCGAACAACGAAAGAAATGTTTGATTATGCATTTAAAGAGATGATGTCTTGTTGTTGTTGTTGTTGATTCCATGGGCAGAACAATAAAACTATTGTCTACATCCAGGTATTTAATCACCATGATTCAGTCTGATGATCCAGACTGGTTCTGTTGCATGCACTGAAAGGAGCTTTATATTAGAAAAGATATAATGAAAAGATATTTAAATGAGGTGTAAATCATTTCCCTTTGAGAGACAGTTCATCACATCATTAGAAGATCTTCATCCCATGATATTATCTATCATAACGTGATGACGCTCGGATCGTAATTATGAGGCACTAAGTCATTACTGGGTCGTGACCCAGTCCCGGATGAGAGGAAAATGAACGGGTGGATAAATCCTGATTGTGAAATATGGAAGTCCTTCATTTGAGAAGCACCATAAATCTGTATAATAGATGGAAAAGGTGGTTTTCTTGAACAGAATGCTGTATTCGTGCATGTTGTGCTGCAGTGGACTTCACATATCGTGGGTTATGATCTGTGTGGATCACCCACTGGGATTATGTTTTATAATACTCAATAAAACACCTTCAAACTTGAAAAAGAAGCTGAAAATGAAGGCGTTGTGACAGTAAGACATAAAGTGTCGTGTTACTCACTGCAGCCTAATTCATCGGATCGGTCGCCACAGTTGTCGTTGTGGTCACAGACGTAGGGCGGGGCCACACAGTGTCCGTTGGTGCACTTGAACTCCTCCAGGGTGCAGGGGGGCAGCGTGGGCTCGCGGCCTGAGGGGGAGAGCGTCAGAGTGAATCATCAACACGCCGGGAGGAGTGGGAGGAAACCTCCTCCTCCATTTGTCTGAGTCTGAAGAGCTTCCTCTAAAATGTCTCTCTTCACTCACAAACTGTCTCACTACAAACAGAACCGACGGATCGTTCAGTGGATTTCTCTGGCTTCTACGTAAAACCCCAACAGTTCAACATGGTCCGGTCCAATGTAGGCTGCATACCCCACCATACCCTTAATATGATGTCATACCCTAATACAACACAATGTTATACACTATAAAAAAAAATTACAGTAATGGACAGCAAGTATAAGTTACTGTAAAATAAATCACATTAGTTAACCGTCTGCAGGTAAGAGTTACTGTAAAATATAAAGTATTCATTAATTTACTGTATAATGAATCACAGTTATTTAGTGTTAGTCAGTAGTAAGTTATTGTACAATAAATTGCAGTAAATAACTGACAGCAAATATAAGTTACTGTAAAATAAATAACTTTATAACTGTAAATTTGAGTTAATACACAGTTAATTACTGCAAAACAATTTGGTGTGATTTACTGTTACACAAATAAACTGTGTATTTTACATTCATTTTTTACCGTGTATAATAATAATACATTTTATTTATAAATTGACCCGAACCACATCCTTCAGCTGAAGGCACAGCTTCCGTTGTTTGTTTCCTCCCTGACAACAAAGCCGGCCAATGTCCGACAACTATTTAATCTCCACTAGAATTAATTTGCTCGGATTGAAGTTTAAGCTGATTGTGTAACAATTCCATAAAACAGAATATATCCGTATCCCTTGTATGTTTCAGGATTTGTGTCCTGTGCAGACGCGCTGATACCGTTTCAGAGGGCCAGTTTCAGCAGGCATTAGGTTCTTATCATAGGCGGTACCAGAAACTCACGATGATGGTTAGTGGTTCCGCCGCTCAACCCCAAATTTTCATCACGGTTGTTTTCGGCTACAACAAGAAAATCCAACATAACCGCTAAGATAGTGTCGTACGTTGTGTAACAGTCAGCGGTTGTCTTTAGAGACAGGATGTGAGGATCTCAGCACCAACCTTCAATTTTGTAATATAAGTAAGATAACGACATTTAAAAAGCCTCAGTGATCCAGTCTTTGCTTTAAATCCAATCCAGTTCTTCCAAATGTTCTCCTTAAGATTCAGTTACGCCATTCATGTCTGTGTGTGTGTGTGTGTGTGTGTGAGAAAGAGTGTGTGTGTATGTCTCTGTGTATATATGTCTATGTCTGTGTGTGTGTGTATGTATATGTCTATGTCTACATGTGTGTATGTCTGTGTGTATATATGTGTGTCTATGCGTGTATATGTTTGTGTGTGTATATATGTGTATGTGTGTCTGTGTGTATATATGTGTATGTCTGTGTGTGGGTGTGTGAGAGTGTGTGTGTGTGTGTGTGTGTGTATGTCTGTGTGTCTATGCGTGTATATGTTTGTGTGTGTATATATGTGTATGTGTGTCTGTGTGTACGTGTGTGTGTCTGTGTGTATATATGTGTATGTCTGTGTGTGTGTCTGAGTGTCTCATACAGAGTTCTTCCTCTTCATCACTGCCGTCCCCACAGTCATCCTTCTGGTTGCACAGCAGGCCGGAGTAGATGCAGTAGCCGTTTGCACAACGGAACCTGGACGGCATCTCACAGGTGATGTTCACTGAGCAAACACATACACACACACACACACACACACACACACACACATACACGCACACACACACACACACACACACACACACACACACACACACACACACACATCGGATTTACTCCAGTATGAAGTTCTTTGGTTTTAGGATCAGTGTTAAAAATGAGTTTGACAGGACTTTGTCGTATGAAGAAAATGTTTCTCACAGCATAAAACCAGCTCTTCGTCAGAGTCGTCCCCGCAGTCGTCAAAGCCATCGCACACCCAGCCCCGGCTCACACACAGACGGTTCTGACACTGGAACTGGTCCTGGCGGCACCAACGGCCCCCTGGGTAACGAGTAGCTGTGGACACCGGGGAATTCTGGTTAATCTCTGATGTGTAAGATTGAGTACAAAAACCGATGATTTTAACTGTGGACCGCTAAGACCCGATTCTACCAGCAGCTGTTAAACATTCTCCACCAACTGTCAGCTGTAAACATCCATTATTACACTTTTAGTATGTTCATATGGAAGAAACCACAAATGAAAGAAAAAGAACCTTTCCCTTAGTTTCCCCTCACTGGTGTGTTTACTTGTCTGTTTACTCGTCTGTTTACTCGTCTGTTCGTCTGTCTGTGCAGAAGTACTTAAAAACGAATGACCACATTAGTTGACTTAAAAACTAATGACCACATTCTAATGACTTTCTCTCAAGACCGTTTGATTTAAATTCAATATTTCGATGTTGATGTCAAATTAGGTTTTTTTTTCTCCCGGCCATGTAACTTCTTGATTTGGATTAAAGATTTACGGTTTAAATTTGTCGTGAAAAATAAAAAAATATATAGCTATGTTTAAAATTTAATATCAAGATTTATCATCGACATTTTAATCACTTATTTTTATTTTTGTCAAATAGGGATTGATAAGGAACATTTCACACCAGGAAAAAAAAGAAAAAGAAAAAACATTTCTCTGCCCACAGTCTTTTTGTAAGATACATTTAAAGTGTATAGTTAAGAAAAATGAAAACGTTTATGTGGGAGTTGCATTATGATTTAAAAGTGATTGAATTCAAATTTAGAGGAAAAAGGGAAAGAGGAACAAAACAGACATGGAATACAATCATCTTAAAGTTGGAACTTATACTTCGCTTCAGACACATGTATACATGTGAATATGTTTACATGTATACATGTAAACATATTCACACGTGTGAATATGTTTACATGTATACATATTCACACGTGTGAATATGTATACATGTAAACATATTCACATGTATACATGTAAACATATTCACATGTATACATGTGAATATGTTTACATGTATACATGTGAATATGTTTACATGTATATGTACACAGAAACTGTATCTACATATGTATATATTTTGTTATATTATAATTGAATTAATTCATTGATTTTTTTTTCAAACCCTCCTTTTTTAAAAGAACAATACTTTGTTTTTAAGCCCAACACTTATTGAAATTAAAATTATAAAAATAAAAAAAAGAAGATTTGTGGAGCTTTACTTACGACAGTTGGCCTCGTCCGACACGTCCTGACAATCGGCCCGGCCGTCACACTGCAGGGCAGTGGGGATACAGTGACCCGAGTCACACTGGAAGGTTCCGGGACGACAAGTCTGCAACTCTGGAAGAGAACCGGGACGATTGTTTTGGAGTCTGACGTGTTTTCTGATGAAGAACGGATCAATCGGGTGAGTTGTGTGTGTGCTCTCGGCTCACCACAGTCCCTCTCGTCCGAGTTGTCTCCGCAGTCATTGTATTGGTCACAAACCCACTTCCCAGGGATGCACTGTTCACCGTCACACCGGAACTCACTTTCAGAACACGGCCTTGGTTCTACAGTTCCCCATCAGGACAAGAGAAACACACAGAGTCCGAATGTTCGTTAACCCGAAACAGCGGCTGAACTGAAGAAAAATAAATACAACTTTCCTTCATGTCCATCTGGGCGAAGCAATGAGATTTTTCAGACGGAGACTCACGGCAGTTCCTCTCGTCGGATCCGTCGCCACAGTCGTCGCTGCCGTCGCACTGCCAGCGGATCGGGATGCAGCGGTGGTCGTCGCATCGGAAATCTCCCAGAGGGTCGCAGGTCACGAGCTCTGTCGGTGGACAACGTCATAAATGGACGGATGAAAGTAGGTTAAATGTGTTTAGTGAGAAAAACAAGACAGGTCTGCATGTTTGAAACCACAGATTATGCTCAAGTACATCTGCTGTGCAGAGCAGGAGGAGCTGAAGAGAAAATAAGAAAAGCTGTTTAATCATCTTACAGTAAAAATGATTAATTCTCAAACAGTAAATTAGCATTTCTTTTTTCAGAAAGGATATCACCTGTTTCACTCATATCACCCATTTTTACCTCATCTATATTTGACCTTAACTTACTCCCTTTAACGATCTTAACTTTATAAATCATAACGCTATTTCCAGTTTTCAGAAAAAAATCAAATCTCCGTATTTTCTTCATAAAAATTATTTTGCATATTTTCTTCATCGGATGTTTTTTTTTTTTTCATGGCCTCTCTTCAGACTTTGTTGATCTCACGTAACATCACATCTGCCGTCACGCGGGAACTGACCGCAGCCCTGCTCGTCGCTCTTGTCCACGCAGTCGTCGGTTCCGTCACAGCGGGCCCACTGAGGTATGCACTGGTAGTTTGTCCTGCAGGAGAACTCAGTGTCCTCGTCGCACTTATACTCCGGACCGTCTAGACGGAGAGAGGAAGACACCGGGGAGAATGGGTGAGAAACAGAAATCATAACAATGAGGAAGGGCGAGTACAAGGAGGATCAGAGGAGGAAGTAAATCATTAGTGCATAAAAAGCATAATCTCCTCGAGTCCAAACCGATAAATGCTTGATGAGCTTCTCTGTGCTCATCGCTGACAAGAGCAGAAGGGACGTTATGGATCTCAAAGGTTTAATGGCTGCCTCAGTCCCAGAGCAGAACTCCTCGCTCAATAATGTGGATGTTTATCTTATTATTCACACAGACTTCCGTCTCGTGACGTCTCACGTACTGCAGGTCTCATGCGGCTCATCGGATCCATCCCCACAGTCGTCCTCGGCGTCACACACGTAGCTGGTGGGCACACAGCGTCCGTTGGCGCATTGGTACTGTCCCGGCCGGCAGGTTTTCTGGGAACAAGTGTCCGTGTCCTCGTCGCTGCCGTCTGAACAGTCGTTGACTCCGTCGCAGTGCCAGGACACCGGGATGCACTTTTTGTTCTCACACTGGAACTGGTTCACCTGGCAACGGTGGTCACCTGTGGGGACACAAAGCTGCTTGACAAGAACCGACCCGGCTGAGCTCAAAAGCCCAAGTATATCTATCAAATGTCGCATTCTTGAGCAAAATACAACCGAAATGGGTATAAAGCAAACTTCCAATGTAATTTATGCAAATGAGGGGCAACTTTGAATCTGGTTTTCTACACTGCTGCAGTTAACTGCAGGTACTGATCCAACGGTCGTACTGCAGAGAGCCGCATCTTCGTCTGAGCTGTCAGGGCAGTCCGGGTCGCCGTCGCAGAGGAAGCCGGTGTAAGTACAGTTGCCGTCCAGACACTGGAACTGGCCAATGGGACAGTAGCGCGGTGGGCAGGTCTGAGGTTCGTCTGAGCCGTCACCGCAATCTGACTGGCCGTCACACTTCCACCATATAGGAACACACCTGAGAACAGAACATATCATATCTTTTTGCTTTTTTTTGGGTTAAATATCAACAAATTTGTACAAATCTATTTTAAAATTTGTATTCGGGGTGTTATTTCTACAGTTTTACTTTCCCCCTCCACCTTCCCTCCATCCAAAACGTTTCAATGAACAAATAAAAGAATGTGGCTAAAATCCTATCAGTAATAATTCCTATCCTTCTGATTTTAATAAGACGTAATATTATGTAATATAAACACAAATCTCATCTTTTTCAGTTTCAGTGGTGTAGGACTTCAAAATAAAAAACTTTTTACATGTCGTACTAATAATTAATTAGGAGCTGCGGTTATTTGTTATAATGACATTATTATTACATTTAGTCAGTGAAGTACCGCTGGGCTTAACTCAAATGATAAAAACATACGAAAAGTCCTTTACAGTCTTGTTTTTCTTACACATAATGTCTCTCCTCTGTTCTATTATTGTACCAGTTCTAATACAGAAATAAGTGGCCCGTATGTCTATAAAGCATTTATCCATAGCTTCTCTGGGTTTTTAGATGATCCCCAGTATCTAAATGTCCTTTTATGGACATTCTAATCGTAAATAAAGACTTGAGTTAAGTGAAACTTAAGAGAAGGAAGTGTGAGAAGTGAGACTACGCATCAACGTATCTGACTGACTTCTCGTTGTCACCGCAGCGGAACTGGGTGCTGGAGCAGTCGGCCACACACTGGACCTGGAAGCCCGCAGAGATGCCGATGAAGTGGTCTGGACACTGACATGACGCTTCCTGTCCACCGGGGGCGATCAGACACAGGTGACTGCAGGTCAGGTGATGGGAGGAGCAGGGGTTTTCACCTGGAGGGTTAAGTTGATTGAAATGACGTCACTGAACATCACTGAGACAAGAGAGAATGCAAACATCCGGCGCTCAAAGGTCCATACTGCGCGGCTGTCGGTAGGGGTGGTACACGTGTATGTCGTAGGGCCGGTGGGTGTTGTTGCCCATGACGGTCCGTTGTTCGCCTGTGTACTTGTGGGCCTTCTCCACTGTGTGCGTGTTCCAGTCGGTCCAGTACAGCCAGTCCTCGAACAGAGAAACGGCAAAGACATGAGGAAGTGTGCCAGAAATGGCTCGGTGTCGGTTTTGGCCATCCATGTCTGCAAAACTGAAAGTTGATACAGTGGAGGGTTAAAACAAGGAGAAAACAAAAGAATGCAGAGACCAGCTGAAACATTTTACACTGCAATTAAAAATGTCTATATCCAAACTCACTCCAAAAAGTTGAGGTGTGAATCGGCGAAGAAGATCTTGTTGGTGGTGTAGTCCACGGTCAGAGCGTTGGGCCAAGCCAGCTTGGTTGTGATGACGGCACTGACGTTGTTTCCATCCATGCCAACTCTGCCGATATATGCCGAGTCAACCCAGTCCGTCCAGTACAGCCATCTGGGTAAAAGGAGAAAAAACAGTTATCAACCCCGGGGAAAGACACGCCAGAACGTTTGACCCGTCATCCACTGGGTCCTTTTGAAAACCAGATACAGTCAAACCACAGGTGAGAAAATCCTTGAACAAAAATGTTTCATCCTTAATTTGTTATTACTGATCAGAGGGTTCCACTCCACAATAACACTTCCCTAATAAAGGGTTTATGAACGGTTTATAACTGGTTTATTAAGTAGCGAAACCTTAAAATATCTCTAATAATAAGTTTCTATAACTCATTTGATGAAAAAAGGCGACAGTGTCGTGTTTCTTGCCAAATAGTGAGCCTGAATTGTTTAAATATGTATTATAAGTTGATTATTACAGCTTATGAATGACTTATAAGGTGTTTACAATCTAAGTAATAACCTAATTATAAAATGTTATTTGCATACTTTTGTTTTTTTATGTTTTAAGTGCATTACTATAAAATGTTAAATATTGTGATTATAAGAGGAATTGCTCAAGGTCATATCCAAGGTTATGTGCAATACTGTTTGTGTGTGATAATGCGGTTAGACTAGAATTAAAAAGAAGGATTTTTAATAATATTATAAATAAGTCTCTCTGACTTGTCCGTGTCTCATCTTATATTTTGGTAATTTGTGTGTTTTTTTTAAGATAAATGTCATGTATGAATCTCACTGGATTTTTTGTGTGTGCGTGCGAGTGTGTATTTTTGTGTGTGTGTGAGACAGTACCCATATTTAGGGTTAAGGGCCACAGCACGAGGTCGGCTAATAATATAAGTGGCATTTCCTTGTGTGAAGTGTCCCGACAGCAGCCTCTTCTGGAAACGACCATCCAGCTCCATCACATGAAGAGAGCCATAATACACATCAGCCCAGTACAACTTCCTGCAACAGACACAGGAAGTGTTTACCAACATCCCTGCAGCCATGTGACACACAACAACAGTGTTGGCAACCAATGAGAAGTTTATACTTCAGTTTAAAGGAGCCGCGTTCTCCCGAAACAAGTTTGTTCACACACAACTGTATCCAAATCAGATAGATCATTGTTGAATAATCTATAAGACTGTGTATTATTTATTCATAAAAGAGTTTTAGGAATGTAGTTTCTCTCATTTCACGTACCGGCCGACCCAGTCCAGGGCCATTCCTTCAGCTCCTGTTGCATCATTCAGCAGTGTTTCCCTGTCAGTCCCGTCAAAACGCATCCTCTCAATCTTTTTTGTCACTGCGTCCAGCCAGTAGAGCCTCTTCTCCACGTGGTCGAAATCTAACCCCACAACTCTGGACAGGCCCTGCAGGACTATACTCAAATGGGTCCCGTCGGTCGTCAGATTGCGGATATAGTAGCGATTGCTGTACAACAGGTACGGAGCGATGCCGCTGTTCTGGCGACATGTGCGCCCGTCCGCCTCACGGATGTACCCCGGGGCGCATTTACAGTGGTACGAGCCGACGGTGTTCTCGCAGATCTGACTGCAGGCGGCGGGAGTGCTCAGACATTCGTCGAGGTCCTCGCAGGCTTTGCCGTCCGGCATGAGTCGGTAGCCGGGCTGGCAGGAGCAGAAGTAACCGGTGGGGGTGTCGGTGCAGAGCTGGGCACATTTATGGACCGACGGGTTTCTGCACTCGTTAATCCCTAAACGGGACGAGGAAAGAAGGCGAAGAAGAGTAAAGAAGTGAGCACAGATATGTGATGAGTGAAGGAGATTCAGACGGACTGGGATGAATCTGTGAAATTACACAATAATTAGTAACTTAACTTTCATAAAACTTTTAAAAGGTTTATCAACTGTGCAGTTGTGTTAAATACTCACAAACATGAGTATTAACGGTTCCTCTACTGAAGGCAGTAACTGTTTTCTTAAAACTGAATGTCACACATTGTCAATAAACTGGAATTTTCTCGCAATCTATATTTTAAAAATGAACTACTGAATTTTTTGTTTGATAAATATCTTTTGCTTCATACTAAATAATGAATTATAAGAATTATTATAATTAACCTAATCATCTAATAATACGAAATAAAATGTTTTGCTGGTAAAGCACAAATCTTCCATGAATTAATCGGTAGTCAGTTGTTTAGATAGTTAAGTTTATTATTATATATTATATACGTATATATATATTCTGAGTATATTATACCGCGTCATCTTTGACTACTGCTGAGGAAGAAGTTCCTTTTCCCTCCTGTGAAGGTGATAAATTCAGATGATGTCAGTTCGTATTCGTCAGTGTATCACATGTCACATTTCTCACCGCAGCCTTTTTCATCGCTGTTGTCCGGACAATCCTTCTGCCCGTTGCACACCTTGCTGCTGTCGATGCACTCGCCTGATTGGCACATGTACTGCTGGGGAGTGCAGGTGGGCTGAGGCGTGACGCACAAGCTGTCCGCCTCGTCCGAGCCGTCCGTACAGTCGCTCTCGCCATCGCAGACGAAGGAGGCGTGGACGCAGGCTCCGTTCCCGCAGGTGAACTGGCTGCTGCTGCAGGTGTCGTAGGTGCAGCCCAACTCATCGCTGCCGTCCCCGCAGTCATTCACGCGGTCACAGCTGGGGGGCAGGGGGGGTCATTAGACAAGCTGTGCAAAACGCTGGTTTTCTGCAGACTGTTTTTGATGTTTTGAACTTACATTTCAACAAATGTCTGCTTTTATTCACCTGTAAACATTTCCTACTTACTGGTAGGGGAGGAGGATGCAGAGCCCGGTGGAGCAGGCGAACTCATTCATGTGGCAGGTCCGGTTGGGGCAGTGGTGAAGCTCATCGGCGGCATCAGCGCAGTCTTTCTCCCCGTCACACACATAGCTCACCGGCACACAGCGCGGGTGACCGGGGAACCAGGTGGGGCAGGTGAACTGGCTGGGACTGCAGGTACGTTGGCCTGCATGTGACGGAGAGAGATACGACTTTGAGAGAGTACGTGATTAAAGTTTACCAAAGGTCAAAGGTCCGATGAGACCCTGTCGTCTCACCGCACTGCAGCTCCGGTGCCTCGTCGCTGTTGTCCCAGCAGTCATTGTTGCCGTCACAGATCATGGACTGGGGGACGCAGTTTCCGTTTGTGCAGGTGAACTGGCTGGGGTCACATGTTCTGATTTGATCCTCTGCACAAGAACACGCAAAGAGAGAGATTTATGAAAAAGGCGTTATTAGATCTGCTCGACGAGGCAGACGACAAAACTGAATACATTTTATTTGGTGTTCAACTTTAAAAAAAAGACGCATCATCTATCTAAATAAACTTAACGGAAAAGAAACCAAGAGACTGTTTATCACAAACGCTGTATTCACCCTTTAATCAAACATTCATGCAGTGATGTTAACCTACTTTTTACAGTTGAGAGTAATAGATTACTGCAATCTGTTACTACTCCCAACACTAGCCAAGATATCCCAGCACTAAATGGCCTGTGAATAAGGAGAACTCACCACAGGAGGGAGGTTCATCTGTTCCATCCCTGCAGTCCTGGACGGAGTCACAAAACCATGAGCTAGGGACACACTTCCCCTCATCGCAGCGGAACTCCTCCGGCGAGCAGGTCTGACCCGCTGTAAGACAGCGGCACAAATCCACAACGGCACATTTCAGGGCGGAGTTCTACTGAATCTAGCCAGTATGTCAAACACAAACCAAACTGCACGTCTCAACTGACCGCAGAAGAGAGGATTCTCATCGCTGTTGTCCCCGCAGTTGTTGTAGCCGTCACACAGGCTCTCGGGGTAGATGCAGATGTTGGTTTGGTCACATTTGAACTGGCCTTCAGGACACGTCCTGTCAGCTGCACAGCAAAAGAAAAACAAAACACCAACCAGCGGATGAAGAGCCCAGGACCACGGGCAGTCGTCATGAATGTCACAACAGGGTTATTCAGCTTCGCAGCCTGACTAATGCATTGCTCAAAGGAACATCTGTTAAGGAATTGGTCCCTCGACCACCTGAATGAACGACTCACGGCAGTTTATTTCGTCAGAGGTGGCGTTGTCTCTGCAGTCGTTGCGCCCGTCACAGACGAACGCCGCATCGATGCAGCGCCCGTTGGTGCAGGTGAACTCAGTAGCAGGGTTGCATGTTGGGAAAGGGCACCCTCGCTCGTCGCTGTTGTCACCGCAGTCGTCTGTGTAGTCACAGGTGTAGCCGATCGGCACGCAGCGCCCGCTGTCACAGGTGAAGTCCATCGCTGAGCAGGTGTGGAAGGCTGAACAAGAAGAGAGTTGATTTACATTCTTACCTTGATATTTAGGTTATTCTGTAGTTTTTAATCGGACCCAAAGGTTGAAACTGTGATTTATTAAAAACCATTCAGAAATGCATTTCCTCATTTGGTTTTAACTCTCCAAGTCTCACCACACACTCTCTCCAGCTCATCCGAGTTATCGTTGCAGTCGTTGTAGCCGTCACACTTCCAGTGCGCTGAGATGCATTTAGCGTTGAGACAGGTGAACTGCTCCGCCTGGCAGCGTTTCCCGTTGTCTTGGATGCAGTCTTTGCCGTCATTGGCCAGATACCACTTCCCCTGATGGGGACACTGACACTCTGGGCCCGAGGGACCTGCAGGACGGATTAGATTATTAATTTAGCTTATTGTGTCCATCATTATTAAAGCTCCAAGAGATTTTTATGTTAGATTTTATTCTGACGGAGAGGAGGGGCAAGCATTAATATTTGCCCATCCAGCAGCTGAAACTTGGGTCGGTCTAGAGAAAGCTGTAATCACAAATTTAGATTTTTTGAGACCACCTGTATTAAAACTTTCTGGGCAGTAATAAGATTCTGGTCTTACCGGAAACACAGACATGACTGCAGCCCCCGTTGAACTGCTGACACGAGCTGGAACAGGTCTCCTGCTTAGATGCAGCATACGCATTGATGTAATTTGGTCGGTACTGCAGGTCCTGGACCAGCACTGTGAAGCCGGAGCCGTCGTACTTCCCCGCCCTGTAGACGGCTCTCTCGGACCAGTCTGTCCAGAAGATGTCCTGCTGGAAGACAGTGATGGCGTAGGGGTACTGGAGCCCCTGCAGGATGACTTGTCGGTTCTCACCAGTCAGAGTGGACCGCTCAATCTTATCTCTGAGTGGACATTGAGGAGATATCAGCAGAGTTCTGCTGCGATACTCAAAACACTCAGTAGCTGAACTTACAGTGAAGCATCGGTCCAGTAGAGCATCCGCTCCTCATAGTCCAGAGACAGACCACCAGGGGTCGACAGGCTGCTGTTGATGATGGCGGTGCGGAAGTTTCCTCCCAGTGTGGCTCTCTCGATCCTGGCAGGAATGCCCCAGTCGGTCCAGTAAAGGTAACTGATCAGAGGGAACAGGGTGAGTAGGGAGGGGGGGAGCAGTTCTTGATCCAAGTCGTGAATTAAGGGCTTTTACCCGTAGCAGGGGTCAACGATGACAGCTTTGGGGACGTTTGACTGGGCGATAATTGAGCGGTTGCCTCCATCCACCCCGATGGACTGGACATTACGTTTGTAGTAGTCAGTGAAGTACAGGCGCTTGTGGACCCAGTCGTATGCCAGACCCTCCGGGTCATCCAAATCTGTTCAAGTGTAACGGAGAGAAGAGATTCTTGTATATTGGGACAAAAACGATAAAATGATAAGATCACAAAGGAGGTGTAAAAATGAAACGGGGAGAAGAGAGGAGAGAACTGAACCTGAAGAAACAATATTTTAAAAGATAATTAACTCTGAACTCACCGTCAGCTATGATGACAGGCGGGCTGGTGACGGATGACGTGGTGACGTAGCCAATTCTGCTGCGACCGAACCCCGAATACTGCGTGAAGAAAATACGCTTCTCCTTGAAGTCGTAATCCAGACCCATCAGGTTGTAGCCCAACATCACTGTCGGGTAGGGGGCGCTGTGATCTGCAGGGTCGAGCCTCAAGCTGTTCAGCGTGTAGTCCGTGGTGAAAACTAGAAACTCGTCCAGTCCATAACCGCACGTCACGCCATTACTGAGGAGCGAGCCATGTGCACATGCACATTTGGGCTTCTCCTGGCCTGGCATGGCGAAGCAGAGCTGCTGGCAGCGCCCGTTATCTTCTTGACATGGGTTAAAGCCCACCTGGTTGGCAGATGACGGCTGGACATGAGCGTCAAATATAGTCACATCCGTTGGCCCGTCCAGATTGTCCCGAATGACCTGATACCAGAAAATAAACATGTTTGCTTGTTAGTAACTCTGGTGCGATTCTCACGTCAACTCTAATTCCAACCAACGCAGCTTCAAGCTCTACAAAGCAAACGTCTGCCTGCACTAAATCTATAACAGTATGAAAAGATTATATCGTATATTCTCATATCCATATAATATATTCTGACATTCCTATATTGTTTCATATATATATATATTATATAACAATTTCCCCCCTGAGGATCAAGAAAGTATTTCTGATTCTGGTTCAAACACAAAGTTTGATATTTCCCTCCGTCATCTGTTACAGCAGCTTCTAGACTCTATCGCTAATGCAAAATGCTAATGCTAAGTTCATCGTTTATAATTGATTTATATGATTGTTAAATTAACATGTTTGAACAACATAAGGTTACTTGTTATGTCTAAATAAAAAACGTTGGAGCAGAATTTTTAAAGAAATCTCACATTGACATTTTATAAACCAACACTTAAGAAAATAATCTGATAAACATGTCATAAAACCCTCCTCACACTAACTTAAGTGGGACTTTTTTGACAGCTGTAGACCAGTGAAGAGCATCATCATGAAAGTTAGAACTGTAAATCAAACTCTCACCTCTGGGTTGTCAGAGTTGGACGGGTCCTTACTGGACTGGAAGAGCTTCCCGAGCTTCTTATCCACCCACAGCATGTAGTTTCCCAATATAGCCATTCCTGCCGGAGACGGATATCGGCTCCCGTACCGGATGATCTGTCTCTGTGTTCCGTCTGAGGCCATTCTGGAGAGCATATCAAGAACGTCATCTGTCCAGTAGAGGAAATCATTGGTGTAATCCATGGTAAGGCCACGAGGAGAGGCCAGGCTTTCTGACGCCAACACCGTGCGGTTGGTGCCGTCCAACAGGGACCGCTCAATCTTTGGGGTTTGGCCACCATCGGTCCAGAAGAGGTAGCGGAGCTTGGGGCTGACGGTCACGTCCTGGGGCTGGTCCTGGGAGGACTTGAGGAGAATCATTCGGTAGGTGGTGTTGATGGCAAGAACCTCCAATAGGGTCTCAGTCTCAAAGGCATTGGTGAAGTATAAGTTCCCTGAGACAGAAAGTGAAGGGAGAGATTGGAGCTACAGCGGGTGATCACATGACAGCTTTGATGAGGTTCTAAATAGTGAAATCAACCAGGATGACCTTCAGCTGAAATGTTACACCCTTCATCTCAACTCCTGAGTTTGTTTGCTGATCACTCAACTTAGGATATCCTAAGAACTCGGTGAAAGCCGAAAAAGTGACGTTAGACGTAAACAACATTTCTTAGATTTAATTATATCCATATTTGACTGGAGCTACTTTTTCCAAGGATCAGAAGGTTAAGCTAATCTCATTAAAATAGCCTATTTTCTATAAAATACATAGAATTTTCATATTCATTACAGGTATAATTTTTTTTTTTACTGTTTAAAAACACGTTTTACCAAACAATTTATCATTTAGTATCAATTTAGAGTGTCTAAGATATTAACTTAATAAGAAAAATAAAATATGCAAAGAAATATTATTTTTTCTTAGATTCATTAGAAAATAAGTAAAACAGGATATGTAAAAAAAGATTTGGATGTTGATGTGAGAACATACTATATATAAATATATATATATATATATATATAGTATTAAAACATGGCCCTTCTTTAAAGCATGTCTCTTCCTCTCTTCGCTGAACTTTTACCAGAACAGGAGTTTATTCTGACCTTTGCACAGAGAGAGGACGGAGGGTACATCAGTTTCAGCAGGTCAGAACACATACAAAATGCTGACCAGCCTTGTTACTTCCACTGCAATCCTTCAAAATAAGAGCCCTTAAAATACATTATACTCATTATGATTTCTTAAACTTTAAAGAAAAAAAAAATCGGTATCGGCCAATCAGACTTTATAAAAATCTGTGATCGGACAACTTCGTACCTGCGACCCAGTCTACTGCCAGACCGCGGATGCCTCTCGCTCCGATGCCTGTATTGACTACACTGCTGTAATCCCCTCCGTCGGTCCTGGCCCTGTAGATGCCTCTGTAAAAGGTGTAGGTGCTGTCATCTGTCCAGTATAAAAATCCAGATTTAATATGCAGGTCCACCTTGTCCCTCATGGAGTAGGAATCTACAAAAAGTTAAAAAAATAAAATAAATAAGTTACGTGTGGAAATGGACCTTTGTGGCAATAAGCAGGTTGCATGATGGATGATATTAAGCCCACATACATCCACCCACAGGCACCATCGCTTCAGAGTGGTCGGAGCTGTTTATGTGGAAGCCACGGATGTACTTAGGGGTGGAGATGATTGCAAAAGACTCATACTCTTCACAGCGGGAGCCATCTTGAGATGGATAAAAGCCTGTGGTGCAAGCGCAGGTCTTTTGATTGTTGGGTTTCGGCAGACAGAGATGTGGACACCCCCCGTTGTTCTGCACACAGGCATTGGCGGTCCCTGCTGAGTCTGAGGGGGGACACAGAATGAGATTGTCGGAGGAAGGTGTTAACGGATCATGTGAGCCCGTGTTATTGTTTGAAAACTGAAGGACATAAGTGAGTAATGTTAAAAAACTAAAGACACTTCTTGATTAAATTCAAACACAGGGAAGTCACTCACTATCTCTGGCGTGAACCTTGAGGGCACGGAGACCCGGCATGCCGCTCCTCAACACCACCATATTGCTGCCACTGTTCTTGTCCACCCGCTCTACGACCTCATAGTCCAGGTCAGTGTAGTAGAGGTGGTTCTGGTGGATCGTCAGCCCCCATGGATGGGAGAGGCCACTCACCACCGTCACCCGAGAGACTCCATCCATGGTTCCCGTCTCAATCTGAGTTAATAGGGAAGGAGAGCAAAGTGGGAAAGATTTGTGAAAGAGGCTCATCGGATCGGAACATGGATGTAGGTTTGCGTGGAGGATATGGACATTTCTCCACCTTTATTTGGGAGGTTCAGAATAGTCCCTATCAGTATGACTGCAAACTTTAGAGTGCAGTCACATGCTCACTTAGAGTTGCCTTCAAAGAAGTTACATTTTCAAGAGGACTAGTTTAGGCACACTTTGCTGATGTTTGATTGGCTGAATGTCAAAGTTCTTGCTCTTGACAAAGAAGTGGACTTTCAAATGAAGTTCCATCTTTCCTTTTTTTTGTAGGCACTGCACATCAAAGCTCACAGGATGTTGTTTTCTCCAGAACAGAAAGACTTTCTTCAGTCCGGACCTGAACCCAACTGAGAGACCGAGGCGGGCCTAGACAACCAAAAACCCTCTAACATGGCTGCATTAAAGAAGTTCTGCAAAGAGGAGTGGGGGAAGATTCCACCAACGGGGTTCCAGACACTGATCTCCAGTCATCAGAAGAGTTTGTCTGCCTTTGCCGTTTGATGGGGATTTAGAACTTCATTTTTGTCACATTTTATATATTTTATCTTCATTTTTTTGGAGATCCGACACACATAAGTTTGAGACACGAACAAAAATGGAACAACTTTAGGAGTGGTTGAGTAATTTCCCCCAGAGCTGTGCGTACTGAGCATATGAGCACGTACCACCCCTGAGCCCGCCACGCCCCAGTACAGTTTGCTGGTAGAGATGTCGGCGGCAATGAATCCGATTTTAACCAGGTTTCCCGTGTAGAGGCTCCTGAGGTTTCCTCCGTCCATGTCGGCACTGCCAACCTTCGGAGGAACTCCACTGTCAGAACCCTTATCCGTCCAAAACAATTTCCTATCAAGGGAAGTAAAACCCGGCATGAGTCAGAAGTACATTTGTAGAATTCTGCTTTAGTTCTACTATCAATGTGCCGATGATTTACCCCCGAGCTGGATCCAGAGCTATTCCGACGGGCTCTCCTGCTCCCTCTGGTTTACCTGTGGAGGTGATGATGGTCTTCCTATAATGCTGATGTCCATCCACACGGATAACCTAATTTGAGCGTGTTGAGATAAAAGATAAATAACATGTATGGTAAAAAAGAAAAAATGATAATATACTCTAACTTATTCGGATAAATAGGAAAATCTAAGATGCAGCTGGATTTCAATCAATGAACAAATAACGTAATGTGAAAAGGTGTTTACCTCTATCGCTTTAAATGTGGGATTAGTGTAATACATTATTCGGCTTATCCAGTCAAATGCCAGTCCAGATGGTGAGCCCATGAAAGCAGCTGGAGCAAACTCTGAGCGGTTGGTCCCATCGGTTTTCACTTTCCATATTGAACCCTGATATCCAAGAGAAATCAGATTCTTCAAAACAAGAGCCTCTGGGAGACTGAACACACTCGGGCATTCCTGCACTATCACACACTTCCATTGCATGTTTTGGAAATGATTAACTGGACAGAAGGGAACATTCAACATGAGTAAGAATTCCACTCACCGTATTCTGCACCCAGTAGACTAATTGCTCCTGATCATCAAACTCAACGTCCTGCCCCTGGCTGATGGCTGAAACAGGAGTCATGGCATTGTTGGAGGGATCAGCGGGGTCCAGAGGAATGCCCAAAATCACAGAATCCCTCACCACCATCAAGAAAGGAGTGTCATCTGTAATAGAACAGAGTACAGTTATATCCTTGCCGTGAGACAATATCTGTGTTCTATAATGACTGCGCCACCAATAATTGGCAAGAGCGACACATACTACAACTCCCAGAATGCAATTTTAAAAATTTGTGATATTTTTCCCATATAAGTGGTTTGTTCGGGATTTTATAAGATGTGGTTCGGATGCAGCAAATTTCTTATTACTGAATTAATAATTTGTCATTTTACCTCTGATTAAAATTATTATTGTTATAAATATAAAATACGATTAATTTAAATTTAAATATTGACCATCTTTGGACCCCAATTATAACTCTTTGAATTTAATGTTGGCCCCCCTTCAGATAGACAGTCGTGGTTTAAATGTACCGACATGATTGAAATCTGTGAAGAATTAGTGGGCAACATTTAATAATTAAAATAAAGCTAGATTTAAAAAATAGTACTACCTTTGACACAGGTGCGTCTGTCTGCATCTAACTTCCAGCCGGACTGACAGTGACAGGTGTAGTATCGGGGTCTCAGGCCGGACAGGAGGCACAGCTGGCTGCACATGTGTTCTCCGCATGGGTTGAAGGCTAAATACAGAACCACAGAGTTGCCATTAATGAGACCTCTGACATTTCTCAGACTAAAATAATGATCTGGTAACGATTGAGGTATTTCTTTACATGTAGTACATTTGTCAAAAAGTATGTGTCTAGCATATGACACATGCTAGCATGATAAGACACTTGCTAGCATGATAAGACACATGCTAGCATGATAAGACACATGCTGTCATGCTAGTATGACAGACACATGCTATCATGCGAGTATTATAGACACATGCTATCATGCTAGTATGATAGACACATGCTATCATGACAGACACATGCTATCATGCTAGTATGATAGACACATGCTATCATGATAAGAAACATGCTATCATGCGAGTATTATAGACACTTGCTATCATGCTAGTATGATAGACACATGCTATCATGCTAGTATGATAGACACACGCTATCATGCTAGTATGATAGACACACGCTATCATGCTAGTATGATAGACACATGCTATCATGCTAGTATGTACACAATAAGCCCAATCTTTACTCTGATGACAGAAAATACCTGTTTTCCCGTCCCCAGACAACAAAAGACAACATTTTGAAACACCTGAGAAAACCATAAGTATCAGAATAAATGTTGCTGTCGATCGTGTAGGTTACCTGTGGGCTGTTTGATAGGGTGGTCCATGACAATGCCCATAGGCTGGTATACATTGTTCATCAGAGTGGTGATGTTGCCACCATGGAACTTGTTCGTCTTCATCACCTTGCTGGTGTAGCGCTCTGACCAGTAGACGTTGTCCTCGAAGATGGTCATTCCATGTGGGTGCTGGAGAACCTGAGGGCACCCACCTTCATCTTAATTTCTCCTCATTCGTTACCCCATCTTATCACACCTCACTGCTAAGGGATTCTATTTTTACCGTATCTCAAATGTTCAGACAACAGTCTTATCTGCTACTTCAAAAAATGACACTTAATAATACGTGAAAATAAGTGAGTGGTGTAAGTGAAACCTACTACGTCGCTCGCCAAGACCTGATGGCGGTTGTTGCCGCTGTAGTCACAGTAGTCGATGTACTTGAGGTAGGCATCGGCAAAGTAGACCCTGTTGGTGGTGTAATCCAGGGTCAGACCATTGGGCCAGTAGAGCTTCGTACTGACGATGACCTGTCTCGAAGTTCCATCCATGAAGGCTCGCTCGATCCTGGGGTTCTGGCCCCAGTCAGACCAGAACATCAGGTTGGTGCTGTGGGTTGACACACATTAAAAAAATGTCTGAAAAATTGTCTGATTAATTATGGAGCTAAAGGTAAAAGAGAAACGAGGCCAAATGCCTCAGATTCTCCACTTACTGGTTACGGGGGTCTAAAACCAGACCGCGGGGACTGGTCACATTTTTGTTGAGGAGGACTTTCCGAAATCGACCATCCAAAGTGGAGACCTCAATGGTTTCCATGACGGAGTCGGACCAATAAAGGTTCCGACCCACCCAGTCCACAGCTATACTCTCTGGTACCATCAGCCCAGAGGAGAAGACCTAGAACATCAGGATTTAGACTCTTAGACGGCAGAAGGTTCCAAAATCTAACTTTAGAGGATTTGTAGGAACAGTGTTTGGAATCTCTTGCTTGGATTCGTCTTTGCCATCATTTCTTTTACCTCCCGTCTGTCGGTGCCATTTTGAAAGGCACTCCATATCTTCTTCTGCGTGACATCAGCCCAGTAGATCCTGGAAGTTATGCGATCAAAGTCCACGGTCACGATGCCTGAGCCGCTGACCACTGGACGCATCAGCGGTGGGTTCATGTTGATCTTGTTGGCAACGATCTGACTACGCTTCGCAACCAGAAGTACGGCCGCTAGTGTGTCTATGAGCAGAGAGATATCCTGTTTAAGATCTGCCACATGCAATCTTTACACCTTCATTATGGATCATATGGACTTTGCTCACCTGCAGCTTTGCAGGTGCGTCCATCAGGCTCCAGGAGGTAACCATCTGAGCAGTAGCACCTGAAGCTTCCTCTCTCGTTGTAGCACTGCTGGCTGCAGAAACCTGGGATCAGACACTCGTTGATGTCGTCACAGGTCTTAGAGTCGTTGAGGAGCTGGAATCCTGGTGGGCATGTGCACTGAGCCCCGAATGGTCCTTGGATGCAGCCGTTGCTGCAGCCGCCGTTGTTCAGCACACAGTCATCTTGGTCTTCGTGAAATCGTACGATGGGAATTAGTACGTTTGTGTGCGTTTATGAGGAATTCTGCTAAGCTGACATTTTGATTTATAATAGTGATAAATCATATGTGGTTTTATTTATCTTTAGCACTCACTGCAGATAGGCGACTCGTCCGCTCCATTAGGGCAGTCCCTCTGGCCATTACACACTTTGTCCAGATCAATGCACTGCTGATCAGTGGGACACAGCCACTGGTCAGAGGGACAGCTGAACGGAGGGGCGGGGCAGCCCTGTTCATCACTCATGTCCCGGCAGTCATTGTCACCATCACATAGCCAGCTGGTTGGAATGCACAGCTTGTTGGTACACTGGAAATAGTTGGTTCTGCAGGTGATTGGCGGGCAGGAGTTGTGTTCATCTGATCCATCTTCACAGTCAGGATGGCCGTCACATTCCCACTCATCTGGTATGCAGGAACCATCAACCTGGCACTGGAACTCATCATCGTGGCAGAGACCTGGACCTCGAGTTGCTACATGGGAGGCAGTGGTGTATAATTATATATATATATATATATATATATATATATATATATATATATATATATATATATATATATATATATGTGTGTGTGTGTGTGTATATTACTTATATATATATCATTTACTGATTGAAAATTTCCGAGTTGTGCAATCAGTCAAAAGAAGTCACTGCTAGCTTACGACAGTCTCGTTCATCAGAATGGTCCCGGCAGTCAAACACTCCGTCACACCGATACGGCAACCGGACACACTGGTCCCCGCTGGCACAGGCAAACTCATAGGAGGCACAGGAGTACTCTGAAGGTGGAAGGAAAAGTGAGGGCAAAAAGATAAGCACTTAGCAGTACAGGTTATTTCAAACCATCAGTCACAAAGAGTGAGATCAGAGTGATTCCTACCACAGTTCTTCTCATCAGAGCCATCCAGACAGTCCTGGTCTCCGTCGCACACATAGGATGTGTGGATACAGCGGTGGTTGGGACACAGGAAGTAGGACGGAGGGCACGTAGTGATGGTTGAATCTGTAGACATAGATGCAGCTTATTTACCAGAATTTGGATTTAATGCATTCAAAAGAGTATATATTAAGATAAATTAAGAGTCTCCCTTGCGGGTGAAAAATGAAAAAATACAGTAAAATATGACATGTCAGGAGACGAGTTCGATCTCCTTGAAGTGGTTTGTATGAGGTACATTTGGACTAAATTGGACCAACAGTTAGGAAGTCAGGAAGAAGAAAAAAACAGTTTTTCATGAAAAAACTCCACTTGGGAGTGAAATAAGAAGTATTATAGAAAAATACAATATAGACAAGATGGGACTCCTCTCCTCCACTCCACTAATATTCACCAGATTTGGACTAAATCAGACCAACGGTTTAGAAATTATGACCCAAAAAACTGTGATTTTGGAGATAAACCCCCCCCCCTAGTGGTGGAAATTTGCAACCGACCTCTCACAAAATCAACCCAGTTGTTCCTTGCACTTAGGTTTATGTGGTAATAACATTTGAAAATGATCCATTATATAACTCAGACTGAAATGAGTGAGTCCCTGCATACTTACTACAGTTACGTTCATCAGAGCCGTCAACGCAGTCGTTGTCACCATCACACAGCCATGACTTAGAGATACACCTGTGATTATCACAGGTAAAGTAGTTGTTGGCACAGGTGGTGGGGAGTCTGGTGGGACACTTCATCTCATCAGACCCGTCGCCACAGTCATCCATGCCATCACAGCGCCAACTGGACAGGATGCAGCGCTTGTTGCTGCAGGTGAAAGCTTGTGGCGAGCAGGTCGCTCCTGGTGAAGATAAAGGAGGCGTCAATAAATTAACTTCCACTAAACCCTTCTTCTCAAACCGACAGCTGTCCAGTGGATTCACCGGGATGAGTGCAGTTGGCCTCGTCCGTCTTATCTACGCAGTCAAAGACTCCATCGCAGCGGTAGGAGTTGGGTCTGCAGCGTCCTTCATCGCAATCAAAGGCGTAGACGCCGCAGTCGGTGTCAGGCGGAGGAACCGAATCATCCTTCACGCAGTCCCTCTGATTGGCCTGAAGTTTCATGCCGTACGGGCAGCCGCACACTCGACCATAGGCAGGAGTCGGGAAGCAGAAGTGGCTGCAGTGTCCGTTGGGTAACATGTTGCAGCGGCTGGTGAGTGCTGCCGGGGCAGATGATGAAGAAACATTCAGAGGGTTCTGTTTAGTTTTTTTATATACTGATCTAAACTTCTCAGAATGTTGTGTTCACCACACAGCATCAGTTGTAATTCCTTAAACTACTGTCTGTGTGCGTACTGGTGTGGACATCAGGTGTGTAGGCTTTGACATTCATCACGCCGGTGATTCCCTGTCTGATCATCATGTTTCCTCCACCGTCCCTCTTCCTCATCGTAAATACTCCTCTGGTCCTGGCGTCGGACACAAACAGGTAGTCTGCAAGACGGAAAAACACCTCAGTCTTTGTAGACAAAATACCAAGCAACTATCATTATTGGTTGTTTTATTTATTGAAGGATCAGGTTCAGGGAATGTTTGGAGGTTCATTATAAACGTGGGGTTTTTATTTTGTCATGTCATGTCCTGTAAGTGTAGTAATAATGTAGTAGAATGTGTGAGTCGTGAGGAGGGAGCGAGAAACTCACCTGAATAAACCGTGAGGGAATAAGGTTGGGTGATCTGGCCAATGTTGGCGAACGTCTGTCTGTCGTATCCGTGAATGCCGATGTGTCCAATCTGGTCGAGTAAGGAATCCACCCAGTACAGCCGATCCATCCTGGTGATGTTACATGACATTGGGTCGACTACTTGAGAAAAGGAAGTACGCGCGTAAAGATACGATGCTGCGGTCCACCGCTGCTTCTTACGTGTAATCAACAGCGAGTCCGTAAGGCCATCCCAGCGAGGTGTTGACCAGAGGAGCAGCGCTGCTTCCATCGGTGAATCCTCTCATTATGACTGCGGGGCGGTACCAGTCAGACCAAAACAGGAAACTGTGGATCGACATTCAAACGGTCAAAGGAGAGGACTCTGATGTCTTTTTTGTGGACTGAAAATCACTGTAAGCGTTAATAGAAAAAATGTTTTTAATTCCTCATCATGGCCAACATAAGATGCAAAATTGAAAAATGTATAAAGTTTATGGAAAAGATCCTTTTCCTGCATTCCCTCTCAGACTATTTAATTTGAAGTAACACAATAAATATTACTGCAAAACGACTTTACAACTTGTAATGGTAGAGTAATAATAGTAACTATTATCACCACAGTTTTAGTTTGGGAGAATATCTAAGAGAATATTTGATGGGTCAAACGGTAGACATCATAAGCTGTGGCTTCAGCCGACACCGTGTATTTATATATATATGTGTATATATATATATACTGGACCGTGATAACTGTGTGAGGGAGTGGAGGTGTCGCAGTTTGTATTGTATATAAATATATTTATATGCATAAAAATTGTCTTGCTTTCCTTGAAACTGACCATCATGCCAAATAAAGGTGAGCACTCACCCGGCGCTGGGATGTACCGCGATTCCTTTCGGGTACCTCAATCCTGTCACAATGTCTCGTCTGGATTTGTCAGTCACTCTGAAGGCCACTACCGACCTGTAGGTGCTCGTGGTCCAAAACAAGACCTTGGATGTCCAGTCGTAGGCCATAGCGTCGACTGTCCCGACTCTATAGCCCGTCAAAATCTGTTGTACTGAGAATGCAAAGATCATCAACAGTGAGGTTTTTGCATCAGGGCCAAAGAATATGTAAAGTAAACAATTGTTTTTTTTATCTATTCTCACTAAAATAATCCAATCAATATTCACCGGTGCCGTTGAGGTTTGACTTATAGACCAGGCCTCTGGACCTGTCGTTGTAGAAGAGCGAGTCTTGGTCGCTGTCGTACTCCACAGCGGAGCCGGAGAAAGACGTCCCGAGTCCAGAGAGGGGCAGGAGGACGTCCTCCTGCTGGGACACGTTCAGTGGGATCCCCCTCACAGCGAGGGAGGAGGCAACTAGCAGGAAGTCCTTCACCTCTGTTCAGAAAGTGAATGGCAGAAATTACTGACACTGTGGAAACGATTTAATCTGACTTCACTTCAGTAAAAAAAAAAGAAGAAATGTTTAAGTTGGTAGAATTGTGGACTTACGGGCCCAAACCCTTTACCTTCCACATGAAAGGTGCAATTTGTAGAACTTAAAGTATTACTTTGAATAAATGGAACATAATATTCATAAACTATCGTTTATTTACTTTTAATGTATTTTACTGCGTGAACCACGGGTCTGATCATCTTTTTGATTTGGATACTAAAACTCTGTTAAAACCTGTTTTACTTTTAGTTCTGTAACCTTTAATAATAATAATAATAATACATTTAATTTATAATGCACTTTACATTTGGATCAAATCTCAAAGTCCTTTGATAACATTCGGCAACCATTTCTGTCTTATTTATCAACAATGAGCTAAAAGATTCCTTTTTGTCTATATATATATATATATATATATATATACACGCATAAATATATATATATATGTTGTGGAAACCCAAATTAGTGGCTGTTGCTGATAATTCTGTTTATCATTTTGTTTTTTTATTTTATAAGAACACGATTTCTGTTTTTATTTTGTTTGCTTTGTTTTGTTTTTCTTTTCTCTTTTTCACCTCTGGGGTTGGGTGACTTCCTTTTCGTTATTTCTATTTGTAGTTCTATGTATATTAGTTTGCCTGTGTGTTAGTTTCTATAAAAACATTTAAAAAAAACAGCAACCTTGTTGTGTTTTTGGCAAAAAAATATAATAATAGTTGAACTATGAAGGAATTTGCCCTCCCTCAATAAAAAACAAATAACTCACTGAAGCAGGTCTGGCGGTCAGGCTGAAGGTCGTATCCATGGCGACACTTGCATCTGAAGCCCAAACCGTCATTGTCTGTGCGGTGGCTCAACACACAAATTTGCTGACAGCCACCGTTGTGTCTTCCGCACGGATTCATCACTGCAGGACGAGACCGAGACCAAAAAAAAAGGTCATTTTTGTTCAACATTAATTGAGGATAATGAGCTTCGGGATTCAAAGTCTCTGCTTTTCATCAAAAAGAACGTGTTGGTTGTATTTTCCAGTGACGGTTAACAAAGAATTTTGAAAGAAAACCTGAAAATGTTTATACAAATAATGCCGTGAATACGAAACGTGTTGAAGCCAGGAGCAGAAACATGGGACATCTCTGACCTCTGACCTCAGACTTTGGAAGCGCGTCCTCTTACCGACAGGCTGAAGGACGCGGTGTGAGACTACAACATGGCCCGGTCTATTTGCGGTACGATAGAGGAGTGTCGGGTCGCTGCCGTTGAAGCGATTGGCTCTGACCACGCCCATTTTGGTCCAGTCGGTGAAGAACACGTGGTTTTCAAAAACGGCAATTCCAAAAGGATGTGGAGCCTGGGTCCCACCATTGAGAACGATTTTCCTGGGAGAAACAGAATCTCAGAATAGTATCACTAGGAACAATTACACCCTTTTACCTCAAAGTTATTCTCCTAGTCAGAAGATTCACCCCTTCATTTTACAAAGAGTGAGTTTCAGACATCTGGGTATATAAATGACTGATAACTCTTTTACATCAAGACATTTAAAGGTTATTACATTGAGTTCTGTGCTGGCTCACAGACAAATACTACATCTGTAGAAGTCCAACGCTGCCAAAAGGATAATGTTTCTTATATGAGACAAAATCTAATTCTCCAATTCCATACAGTGTAAATGAAGACCCGCCCAGGTAAATGCATACGGACCTGCGGACCAATGGGAACAACCAGATGCTGCAGTTTAATTTTGTCCTTTTATTCTGCCCTCCCTGAACGTTAGCGTTCACTTATAAACATAAAGAGTTCACACGAGAGATAAAGACTTCCAGATTCAGTCTGAATGTTTATCCCCTCACAACACTGCGGAATAATAATTAGCACTTGGTCCGTTAGCTTAATGCTAGCATATAATAGGAACTGCCATATACATGCTAACGTTATCAGTACTGACGGCGTGACCATAATCAAATTTATTGACGATAAATTGAGATAATTATCTGGTGCGCACAAGATCTTTTATTTTTCTCTACGGACTTCAGAGGCTCCATAGAGTCTATGGCATTTATTTTAATTTGTAAATATTCATGTTAGCATAAATCGGAGTAGTGATAACCTTTTCTTTGACTCGTTTTTAGTGAACCCATCCGTCACACGCTGTGCTGCTATATATAAAAAAAGGAGTTTCCCATTAATGATTACCTGTCCAAACCAGTGTAGGTGACAGTCTCCACGGTGTCAAAGTGACTGTCGGACCAGTAGACCCTTTGGGTGACAATATCCAGGGTTATTCCTGTCGGAGTGCCGAGTCTGCTCTTTACCAGCTCAACGCGGTTGCTGCCGTCCATGAAGGCGCGTTCAAGCTTCATCTGCTCATTGCTGAAGCCCATGTCTGTGAAAAACATGTAGCTGCAAAGAGATAAAAAAGAAAAGAAAAAAGAAGCCTGTGAGCAGATGGACGTTGGATAAGTTCACTGGGACAGCAGGAGGAAACTGCTTCCTTTATTACCACCACTCAGGTACCCTTAGCGTGATTTCATTATTTCAAAACTAAAGCTCCTGAACTTTAGTGTTTGCGGACCGAAGGGGAAGAAACGTTAGGATGTAAGTGATCAAAGATGGAAGATTTGATATTACACAGTATTTCTCTTATATCAATACATCTTCCCTCCCCTCTGACCCCGTATGGCACTAATATAAAAATAAAACAAAACTGTGTTGTCTTCCTTTGAATCTGTTGAAACATTGATTAAGAAAAGTTTGACTCATAAGTCTTTCCAAACTTTTCCATATGAAGGTCACCAACCCCAGAGGGAGAGAGAGAAAGAGAGACAGAGAGAGAGAAAGGGAGCGAGAGAAAGAGAAAGACAGAAAGAGAAAAAAGAGAGAGAGAGAAAGACAGAGAGGGACAAAGAGAGTGAGAAAGAAAAGAGAGAGAAAAAAAGAGAGAGAGTAACGGAGAGCGAGAAAGAAAAGAGAGAGAGAGTAAGGGAGCGAGAGAAAGAGAAAGACAGAAGGAGAAAAAAGAGAGAGAGAAAGAGAGATAGAGAAAGAGGGAAAGAAAAAGAGAGAGAGTGTGAGAGTAAGGGAGCGAGAGAGAGAGAAAGACAGAGAGGGACAAAGAGAGAGAGAAAGAAAAGAGAGAGAAAAAGAGGGAGAGAGTAAGGGAGCGAGAGAAAGAGAAAGACAGAAAGAGAAAAAAGAGAGAGAGAGAAAGACAGAGAGGGACAAAGAGAGAGAGAAAGAAAAGAGAGAGAAAAAGAGAGAGAGAGTAAGGGAGCGAGAGAAAGAGAAAGACAGAAAGAGAAAAAAGAGAGATAGAGAAAGAGGGAAAGAAAAAGAGAGAGAGTGTGAGAGTAAGGGGGCGAGAGAGAGAAAGACAGAGAGGGACAAAGAGAGAGAGAAAGAAAAGAGAGAGAAAAAGAGAGAGAGAGTTAGGGAGCGAGAGAAAGAGAAAGCCAGAAGGAGAAAAAAGAGAGAGAGAAAGATAGAGAAAGAAAAAGAGAGAGAGTATGAGAGTATGAGAGTAAGGGAGCGAGAGCGAGAGAAAGACAGGGAGAGAGAAAGAGAGCGAGAAAGAGAGAATGAGAGAAAGAGGGAAAAGAAGAGAGAGCAAGAGATAGGGGAGAGAGAGGGAAAGAAAAAAAGAGAGAGAGTGAGAGTAAGGGAGCGAGAGAGAGAGAAAGACAGAGAATGAGAGAAAGAGACAGAGAACGAGAGAAAGAGGGAAAGAAGAGAGAGAAAGAGAGAGATGGAGAGAGAGAAAACATACTAGTAGTAGAGCTCAACAGGAAAAGAGGTGCATGAATAGAAAAATAAAGGTAGATTTCAGAATGGACGCACCCCACTGTCGGGTCGAGTACGAGACCATGAGGAGTCTGCAGGTTCTCTGCCACCAGTGTGACCCGATTCCCTCCGTCAAAGTCACACATGTCGATGCGCTCCACCCTCGCCTCTAAGACGTAGAGCTTAAAGTTGACCCAGTCCACAGCAAGGTTCTGGACATTCTGGACTGCAGAAGTCAGAACCTCCTTTATGTCACCTCCGCTGTAGCTGGTGGAGTACACCTGGAAAAAGAGGGAACTAGTAAGGCTTCCTAATAGCCGGACGTTATTACAGCCGGACCAAAGTGGATACAAACGGACTTTTCTGGTTCTGTAATCAGAAGAAAAGAATCAACCAGAGGGTAAGTAGAAAGAATCCGAACAACGTAATGGACTGACCTTTTTGTTATACATGTCACTCCAGAAGACTGTGTCACTGTGCCAGTGGTACGCCACCCCTACAGCAGAACCTTTACCCTGGGACGCCACAAGAGTTCTGACAAAGCGCCCGTGAATGTCAGCCATCATCACATCGGCGCCGTTGGTGAAAATAAGCTGAGGCAGTCCGGCTGGAGAGAACAGAAAAACAAATCCAACAATGATATCAAGTAAATCTAGTATTAACTACATGTTGTTAATAAATATATATATATAGAATATGAATATATCATGTTTATTCTGGAACCAGTACACAGGTGTGTGATGTGTGATGCGTGACGTGTGATGTGTGATCTGTGACGTGTGGTGTGTGACGTGTGATGTGTGGTGTTTGATGTGTGATGTGTGGTGTGTGGTGTGTGATGTGTGTGATGTGTGGCGTGTGAGGTGTGTGAGGTGTGACGTGTGAGGTGTGGCGTGTGATGTTTGGTGTGTGGCGTGTGAGGTGTGGCGTGTGGTGTGTGGCGTGTGAGGTGTGGCGTGTGATGTGTGACGTGTGGTGTGTGACGTGTGATGTGTGACGTGTGGCGTGTGATGTGTGTGGTGTGTGATGTGTGATATGTGTGTGATGTGTGATGTGTGCTATGTGTGATGTGTGATGTGTGTGATGTCTGGTGTGTGACGTGTGATGTGTGTGATGTGTGATGTGTGGTGTGTGACGTGTGATGTGTGATGTGTGGTGTGTGACGTGTGATGTGTGACGTGTGGTGTGTGATGTGTGACGTGTGGTGTGTGGTGTGTGACGTGTGGTGTGTGATGTGTGATGTGTGGTGTGTGACGTGTGGTGTGTGGTGTGTGACGTGTGGTGTGTGACGTGTGATGTGTGACGTGTGGTGTGTGATGTGTGACGTGTGGTGTGTGATGTGTGGTGTGTGATGTGTGGTGTGTGACGTGTGGTGTGTGACGTGTGACTGCCGGTACCCGACACGTTGGCTCTGCAGGTTTGACCACGCTCCAGGAAATAGCCATCAGCACAGCTGCAGTGGTGCGTTCCAGGACGATCCTCACACAGCTGATCACAGATCCCCCAGATCTGACAGTCATCGTAGTCTGTTCACAGAACACGCAGTCTCTTATGTTTTAGGCGTTTGTACGAGCCTACACGCCGTTATTCATAACACGCTTTCACTCTCCTGTCATTTATGCTTGAGTCTAAAAAAACACACACACAAAGATCAAAGATGGAACTCACCTACGCAGGAACGGCTGTCATTGGCCAGAGTGAAACCATCAGGGCAGTAGCAAGCCCCGCCCTGAGGAGACGGGTGGCAGAGGAACTCACAACTCAACGTGGAGCACCTCTCCAGACCTGTTTACAAAAAAAAAATATATATATATATATATATATATATATATCACAACATCAAATCAAGTTTCACTTTTGGATTATCATCAATATCATCTATACAGTGAACAGAACAGAAATGAATAGAACAGAAAAGAATAGAACAGAAATGAATAGATGAGAAAAGAACAGAAATGAATAGAACAGAAAAGAATAGAACGGAAAAGAATAGAACAGAAAAGAATAGAACAGAAAATGATAGAACAGAAATGAATAGGAGAAAAGAATAGAACATAATAGAATAAAAGAGAAAATAGAACAGAAATGAATAAAGGAGAATAGAACAGAAATGAATAGAACAGAAAAGAATAGAACAGAAATGAATAGAACAGAAATGAATAGAGGAGAAAAGAATAGAACAGAAATGAATAGAACAGAAAAGAATAGAACAGAAATGAGTGGAACAGAATAGAACAGAAATTAATAGAGGAGAAAAGAATAGAAGAGAAAATAATAGAAGAGAAAAGAATAGCATAGAAAAGAATAGAATAGAACAAAAAAGGAGTCGTACTGATAGAACAGAATAGAATAGAAATGAATAGCACAGAAAATAATAGAATAGAAAAGAATAAAACAGAAAAGAATAGAACAGAAATGAATAGAGGAGAAAATAATAGAACAGTATAGAATAGAACAGAATAGAAAAGAATAGAAAAGAAAAGAATAGAACAGAAATAAATTATAGAACAGAAAATGATAGAACAGAAATGAATAGAGGAGAAAATAATAGAACATAATAGAATAAAAGAGAAAATAGAAGAGAAATTAATAAAGGAGAATAGAACAGAACATTATAGAAGATAAATAATAAAATACCTCAATTGCACAGCTGCACAAATTAACTAGAGAGAAACTCCTCTCAGTGTCAAAAAAAAGAATTAAAAAAGTTCAAGATTAAAAAAAAGATGAAATGGACCCAAAACAAATCACAGATACATTAAACTAGTAGAAGCATAAAATATAAAAAAAAAATACTGCACAGGTAAAAACAAATATTAGACAGATTCTAGTGAGAGTTCAGTTCTTTTCTGGCACTTAGATAAGTACCGTTCGGGAGTCTGGAGGTTTGGATCTTTATTTCTTGGCTTGTTTTTAATTTTCTCATCTTTCTTAATGTTTGTTTCATTCTTCTTTATTGTCTGTGTAAAGCACTTTGAACAACCCTGTTGCCGACATGTGTTACATAAATAAAGTTGCCTTACATCCATCTATAAGAGTCTTTCTATTCATCTATTGATTGTTCTTTCTCCACCTCCTAGTTTCGCGTAGAGTCGTATTGGACTCACATGCCTCACTTCTCACTCGCCCCTGCAGAATTTCATCCGCGTGACTTACTGCAGGTTTGCTGCGCGGTGGAGTTGGTCTCATCCGATCCTCCGGGACAATCCGGCTCGCCATCACACACTTTTCCCACGGATATACACGCCGTCGAGCCAGGGCAGCCCCACTCACCGGGGTAACATCCTCCGGAGTCGCTGTCTGAAATCCATTGGAAGGATTTTCAGGCCGGTGTTAGGAATAGACAGCATTTCTACGAAGCATCTTATTTATTTTTTTAAAGTTCCATGAGTTGATTGTGTGTCAAACTTTGAAATTTTGAAGAGTAGACGGCTGCTGTATCCATTCAAATACAGGCGACAATAGTTTCTATTGTTCATTAGTTCTTAACCCCAAAAATATTTGGATATAATATTTGCATTTTTTTTAAATGTCTGAAATCTTTTCAAATTATTACATATTTTAACATTTGTTTGTCATATAACCACCTTTGACTCTCATGCAGTCCTAATTTCTCAAGAATGTAACATTGAACTTTCGCTCCATCTTTAGCACTTTGAGATTCGATCCAGATGTGAAGTGCGTTATAAATAAAATGTATTATTCTTGTTATTATTGTTATAATCTTTAAGGAGAGGTTTCCTCACCACATCCTCTCTCATCGCTGTAGTCCCCACAGTCATTGAACTGGTCACACACCCAGCGCTGTGGAATACAGCGGCCACTGGAACACGTGAACTCATCGCCACCGCAGCGCTGATACTCTAAACAACAAACAGACACACGTCATAGTTTTGAATATAACATATATATAACAGTTAAAGTTACATATTTTAATGCACATATGTTTGCAGTTTCATATTTAGTGCTTGTATTTTTAAAGTAAAAAGTTTTACTTTTGTCACTCATTATAAGTCGCTGATGATTATTATTAATTATTATTATTATTATTGTTTGTTGTGCCTCAATCTAGGAAATATTTTTATGATAGCTTGAGTTTAAAGACGTTCTGATAAATGTCAAAAAGTGTATCTTTTGGAACAATTAAGCCACAGATTATTTAACATTCCATCCTTTCTTCAACATTTCTCAATAACTACTGCTGCTAACTTTCTTTATACTTGCATGCACTCTATTCCTTTATTCTAATGTACATATCTATTTTTATTTCTTAATTTCTTAATTTTTCTATCCTGTGTGGATGTAGGTATATATATATACACGTATATATTTATACATTCTCTCTCTCTTTTCAAACCCGACCGGTCATGGCAGTAGGCCGTCCACCCTGATTCTTGGATCTGCTTGAGGTTTCTGCCTGTTAAAAGGCAGTTTTTTCTCGCCACTGTCACCAACTGCTGCTCAAGGAGGAATTTGTTGCGTCTCTGTAGATAATTATATAAAGAGTTTGTTCAAGACCTACTCTTTCTGGAAATAACTTTGAGAAAACTGTTGTTGTGAATTGGCGCTATATAAATAAAGATTGATTGATATGTGTTTGTATATATATATTATATATGTCTTCCTTTCTAGTCACCTTTAGAATATCTGTCTGTTAGAGCTGCTGTAACGACTTACTTTCCCTTTTGGGGATTAATAAAGTCTCTTCTATCCATCTTACAGTTCCTGCTGTCATTGTCTGGGGCTCGTCGCCCAGATTTCCAATCACAGAGCGACACACCTTCATCATAAGCCAATCCTCCTGCTGCTGTCTTCTTAAACACGATTCCGTCCGTTCCTCTAGTTTGCTCATGCTGCTCATCAATTCCCCAGTCATGGCAGATTCACCAACTTTATTATCTCATTAGCTTCTTCTGCCTCATCAATATCGGCAGAATCTTCCATCACCGGATTCATTTTTTCGGTGCCGCAGGCAGATGCCCTTGAATCAGACGACCACTGGAGGAGTCCGAGGGCCAAGCGCCTCTTCGTGACAGATTAAATACCGCTGATCTCCTGCAGCGGTACACCTGCATCTTTACTCATTCACCTGACAGCACTGATTGAAACGATAATGGTCTCAGCTTTCACGTGCTTTCAAGAGTGATGGGTTGAGTCTGAAATCCCATGTGTGGCGCCATATTTATGGGTATTGACTCTTTGTGGAGTAAAAAAAAAACATATTAACTCAACCTAACTATTTCTATAAAGTCAGCAGTCTGCTCTAGGATCAGATCCCGTAGTGAGACAATAATGAAGATAAATACGAGAAACTGTTTTCCTCAAAAAAGCTCCTACTTATAAGTAAAGTAGGAACTATTGAAATATAGTGTGAAATAATATATGCAAGAAAAATCTTCATATCAGCGAATGATATAAGACAGATCTCCTTGAGGTGGTTCATTGGAGGGAAATTTGGACAAAAATCGGAGAAATTATGGCGTGAAAACTTTTGGGGATGGCAGAAATATCCAACTGATATTTCCCCAAATCAATCCAGTTCTTCCTCGCACTAAGTTCTACGGGGGTATGAAATTTGAAAATGATGCATGAAATAGTTTTTGAGTCATCGCGTTAACACTAAGTATCTGCAGCGGTGAGGACGATTCCATAAAATCCCTGATCGATTTTGGGGGATATAATACTTATATACTGTAATACTTTTTACTAAGTGGACTGGTCAGCCTACCCGATTTATCATCTTGGTATGAACTGGACACCTTACCAAAAACATTTATGGGAAAAAACAACATTGCTCCAATACATTATTTAGATGCTGAGCGATCTTAAAATAAGAAAAACTTGATTTGATGTTTTAGTGTGTCAGTAATTCTACCTCATAAATGTGATACAGAGGTTAACCAGACCTACTTCATTGAAATTGCAGCTTATGGTGACTTGGAGAAAAACTGAAATTATGACATATTAGAAGATGTACATCTGTTAAATGACTGTTGAGTTCCTGTCATCCTTACCACAGAACTGCTCATCACTGCCGTCCCCACAGTCGTCCCAGTGGTCACACACAAAGGAATGTGGAATGCAGTATCCATTTGTACACTCATACTGATGAAGGGGACACTGCTGTGTCGCTGAAAATAACAACACAAGCGAAATAAACAAGTGGTAAAACAATGCAGGCCCACTTCAAGTATGGGTAACTTACAGCAAGCCAATGGTATAAGTATTTGAAATTTCTGTATGGCCAAAGTCAGGAGAAAGATTAAGAAGAATTAATGACAAAAGGTTTGAGTTTTACAACTTTTAACTAAAAAATTATTTTAACAGGAGATCATATCAAAGCAATGTGATATATTAACAGTGAAGATTCATGTGAATCCATATGATTTTGTCAATTTATTATCTTAAACATTCTACAGACAGTAAAAAAAAAAAAAATATCCATCATGAAATTATTTCAGGTGTATTATGATAAAATAACACCAAATGATCAAGACTCTTTTTTTTAGATTTAGATATTTTTTTTAAATTATATATTTGACGAAAATAGTAATTTATAACTAGATTAGCTTACTGCCATTTAAGCTAATTTAAGTGACGGTAAACTAATCTTACGGTCACTTCCTTTATCTATAAAATAAAAAAACTCAACCTTTCGTGAAATCTGTTTTGAGAAAACTATTTGATCCTTATTAGACGTTTTTGGTTGTAACACTGTTTAGTAAGTCGTAATTTGTGATAACATGCCAGAATATAGCCGTACCTTAGTGACTTCTGGTGGGAAATGTTTCTTGCTAACTTCCTGTGAGGAGGCTAGCAGAGAGGGCGGCTGCTCTCAGACACAGCGACATCTAGTGGAGGTTTTGCGCATACGTGCCTCATCCAAGTGTTATTAGATTTTTTAGTTTTGAGATAGAAGAATTAAAAATTTCAAGACCAAATAGAGATGAGAGAAATTTGAAAAATTATTTAATTTTGATTTTCTGATTTGATTTTGAAAAAAGAAAAAATCACTACAGGAAATGGGATGGAAAAAAATATGTTTGTTTGTTTGTTTGTTTTATTTTACCAGTGACTGGTTTTAACGTAATGGCTCGTTTGTATGTGCATTAGAGGGTATAATCAAGATAAACCCGATTTCAGAGCTGATGATGTATTTTCCGTGTATTTGCCATGCATGATGTCTCACGAGCACCGCCTTCATTGGCGCGCTTGTAAATGACTACTTCCGGTTCTAGAAAACAAAAAGAACCTTATTTAATTTCTGCCTTTTCGTGATTTAATTTCTTCATATTCAAAGTAGAGAATGAAACTCAAAATTTTTTTTTTAAATTTCTCTCCAATTTAAAAAAAAGGTTTGATTTTCAAGTCTCTATCTATCTATCTATCTATCTATCTATCTATCTATCTATCTATCTATCTATATAGTTTGCACACAAATGCAAATCGTTTCGGGCAAATTTCGTCCCGTTTGCATTTTTCATACCCTTAATCTCACCAAAATAAACTTTTTTCACATGGTTTTTGTCTTTAGTCATATTTATATTTTTGTTTATATATTGTTATATTGATATTGTGTATGTTTATATGTGAATTTCAGACTGTTGCTGCTGCAACAAGTGAATTTCCTATTTTGGGATCAATAAAGTATGTCTCAGTCTAAGTCTAAATAACAAGGTGCAAAATCATCATAAGTGAGGTTTGCTGTGAGTCCGTTCCACTCACTGCAGTTGTGTTCATCGGAGCCGTCTCTGCAGTCCTGCAGCCCATTGCAGTGCTGAGAGTTGCTGTAACAGGCGCCATTAGCGCACGTCTTCTCTGCGCAAGGTGGATAGTCTGCAAAACAAATACAAGTTTATTATAGTAATGTATTAGACAATATTTTTAGAGAAGGTGTGGTAAGTAATACAAAATCCTTACCGCAGCTGTTTTCATCAGAGTTGTCCACGCAGTCCTTCACGTGGTCACACCTGTATTTGGCTGGGATACACTGGCCCTCCCGGCAGGTGAACTGGTTTGGGCCACAGGTTTGTCCACCTGAAACAAAAGCGTAAGTGTGGGTTTAGTTTCAAAATGCTATGTAAAAAAAGGATCACAGCATTTCTTGTTCATAGATCGTTCAATGTGTAGCAATAGGCAGCATCCTACCAAATCCACGTTCTTCCAATCTTTCGTTCTGAACCCTCCTAATGTGTTATAAAGTCCTCTTGTGTCGGCGGGTCAAATGTGACACTGAAATTTTGCTCATATTTAAATTAATTTTAAATCAGACGACCCCTGAATTGTTTTCTTCACACTTACATTAATTTCCTGCTATCACATGCTTTGGTTCACATTTTACATTTTCTTAAGATAAAACTCATTCTTGGTTTACATTTAAGCTCTTTAGTCAACATTTAATAGTTGTTTACTAATCTCAGTGCGCATATTTTATTTAACATTCTATCATTGTCATTCATGTTGCACATAATTATCTACTCTTGTTTCTTACTGATGGGGAAAATGGCCTTTTAAGCCCCGCCCACAGGAAGTGGAGGGGATCATCATGGGGAATGAGCAGAGATGACTTCCTTTGAAAGATCAATTTATTAAACTTGATTTAATTCTTGTTTCCTGTTAATTTGTTTAAGGATGAGTTGTTAGGTTTGGAAATATATTTAATTTACTAGTGATGTTTCTTTATGTTAATATTTCTCATTTTGATTGGATGTTGATGTTAAGGTCCCCCCTCTGTGTGTGTCTTGGACTAGTCCGTGTCTATATAAGCCCATATGTCTTTTGATTGACTAGTTCAGTTCTGTTCAGCTAAATTGAGTTGAGTTATAATGTCGTAGGTTGGAGTTTTATTTTTAGGGCCCTGTTATTGTAGTTTCCTTTCATTGGGTTATGTTATATTAGATTCCATTTTGTCCCATTTTTAACTTTAATCTGAAATGAATTGAAGAAATATTCCTTTTTAACTCCCCTTGTCCGACTAATATTTGTATGATCCCTGACATTAAGCTACGTACGAACCATTTATAAATCCTTAACAAGAGGAATCTTATTGTAAAGGGGCACCAAGCTATGTTTCACACAAATAGAGCATCATCATCATCATCATCATGTCGACATAAAGACTTTACACACCACAGGTTCTCTGCTCATCCGAGCCGTCGATGCAGTCTTCCTCCCCATCACAGACAAACCCCACAGAGATGCATTCCCCGCTGGTCACACACTTAAACTCCTGGGAGGTGCAGGATGGAGGTGCTGCCAGGATGAACCAAACAGTTATAGGGTAATAAATAAATCGCTCATAAATAAGAATGATTATGATTGATGAGGATTGGTTTTCATGCGTTTATTTTTTTAGTTTGATGCAGTATCTGTGTGGTAAATGTATGAAATCCATGGAAACACAGGTTTTTGGCTTGTTTTCTTCCTATGTCGTACTTATAACAGTGTTATTACACCAGTATTACACTGTTGGTTGTAATACTCACGACAGTTGAGCTCATCCGAATCATCTGTGCAGTCTTTGGTCCCGTCGCACCTCCAGGCTATGTCCACGCATTGTCCGTTAGCGCAGCGAAACTCTGAGACGCCACAACTTCCTGCAAAAATCAGAGGCACCAGAAGGATTGCGAGAATTAAAACATCTATAATAGTGTGATTTTGTTCACAGAGGTAATAATTCTGTGTTTAATTCTCAGTTATGGTACTTTTAAAAAAGAAAAAAGAAAAGTCAGACATCCATGATGCTGATATGAAGAAGACCTGTTTTATTGTGACCTTGACGAATGAGTTACTGTGTTTATGACAGCTGTGGAACGCTTGAACCCTCAAACATGTGATTTGTCCATTAAAGGAGGGTTAATTCTTCACCGTATAGGAACAGTCTCATGACTTTAGTCTATAGTCACCATAGATAAGAAAAATGTGCATCATGTTTTCAACTCTTTTCAATATTCTCTGACATTTTCTTATTGATGAAGGTTAGACATCCCTCAACAATCGAAAACAAACAAACAAACAAACATTTTTGCACAAATGTGGTCAAATTCTTTATTGAGATACATTTTCTCCTTAACATAATATTTTTAAGATTATAAATAAGGCACGCTTATAAACACCATTTTCTTAAGTTTTCAGAATTTCAAAACATCTTAGCTTGTCAATAATTTTTTTTTAAAATTTGTATAATAATATATTAGAAACAGTACACTCAAAATAATTAAGTTTAAGTTCTTACGCCTGTTTGATTTTATTTAAATAATCATGTTTTTTTGAATGTGTGCAATAAAAATGAAATCAGAAGAAAAAAATATTTGAATAAGTTACATTGTAGAATGTGTTGTTTTAATGGGAAAAATAAATAAATAAATACGTTTTTTATACTTTTTTCATTTATAATTTAACGACAAAAAAACATCACATTAAGTTCATTTGTGTTTTTTTTATGTTAAAATGATATCATCCAATTACATTTGACATGTAATTAAAATACATACATGTTAAATACCTGGCCTAAATGTTTTTTTTGCGTGTAGTAGTAGCAGAAGTCACACTGCTCTTATCTTATTCCCGTCTTCCTCAGATGGAGTGGGATAAATGTGGAGAACATAGTTACCCTCAGCAAGTTGAGTTCCTGGCAGCAGAAGAAGAAGTGAAATAAGAGGAATACTGTGGAGGCCCATAGTTCTAGTTCTCTGCTGCTCCTCTGAGTTCTAGACGGCGTTTAGGTTCATGCTGGATCTGCCTCCGTTCATCCAAGTGAGAATGAAGATGCTGCTGCTGGGACTGAGGTGTGCAGCCTCGACAATGTGACCCGCCATTTATGGCTACGTCCTTTACATAAACTTCATCCAATATTAACTTTCACCTGCTGGGATTTTGTTTTTATCAGCAGGAAAAAAGCCGCCCCTGTTTGGTTCGTGACCCCAGCGGGAAAAACAGACTTTATAGTTCTAGTGTGTTCTGTGTCTCTGCAAACCATTAAACAAACTACACACAAACACACTGCAGCGCAATGAACTCTCTAATAGTTCTAATAATAATGATAATAGTAATAGTAGTAATAATAATAATAATAGTGATAATAATAATAGTGATAATAATAATAATAATAATGATAATAATAATAGTGATAATAATAATAAAAATGATAATAAAAATAGTAATAATAATAATAATTATTATTTTATTAATAATACTAATAATTATTATTATTACTATTATTATATTTTTATTAATAATAATAATAATAGTAATAATAATTATAATTATTATTTTATTAGTAATAATAATAAAGTAATTATTATAATTATTATTTTATTAGTAATAATAATAATGATTATTATTACTATTATTATATTAATAATAATGATAATAATAATAGTAATAATAATTATTATATTAATAATAATAATAATAATAATAATAATAATAGTAATAGTAGTAATTATAATAATAATAATAATGATTATTATTTTATGAATAATAGTAATAATAAAATAATAGAAATAATAAAAATATAATAGCAATAAAAATAATTATAGTAATAATAATAACAATGAATTAAATAAAATAATAATGATAGTAGTAATAATTATAATTATAAAAATAATAAATATAATAATAATTATAATAGTAATAATAATAATAAAAATAAGTAGAATAAATAAAATAATAATAATAGTAGTAATAATAATAATTGTAAAAATAATAAATATAATAAAAAATATAGTAGTAATAATAATTATTATAATAGTAATAATAGTAGTAATAATAATAATAATTGTAAAATAGTATTTATAATATTTATAATAATAGTAATAATAGTAGTAAAAATAATAGTAATAATAATAAAAAACTTTATTTATATAGCGCTTTTTAAACAGAAAATACAGCTTCAAAAACTTTAACACATAAATAAATTGTGACAACAAACACAGAATTAGGCACAGATGCATAAATGTGTGAATAAAACTGTGTTCACACAGAAAGGGGAGGAGAATTACAAGAATGCTCGTCTGTACAGACAACGCTGGAGATGTTTATTAAAGCAGTCCAAAGAATCAGCAGATCTGATGGATTGAGGAAACTGGTCATATACATATTAATTTATACAAACATCTACTAACATCTACACTCAATCCAAGAATACTGAACTTATGGAGTGGATGAGTCACTTTTCCTGAATGTGGGATCAAATGTCCGGACAATCCCACCTCCTCCGGAGGAACCTTTGCTCCAGGCTCAGACCAATTTGTTGAGCAATAGATTCAAGAGGAACAATCTGGATTCTGTCCTGATGGTGGAGCCGTCGACCAACTTTTTACCTTTACCGGTTTGCAGGCTTGCAAACCGGTAAAGGTAAAAAGTTGGTGACGTCCAGGCTTGGACGTCACCATGAGAAGTAAAAAACAAATAATGATATAAATTAAAATATAAATATATATTAAATATACTACTGATATGGGCTATAAATGTCACTTCTGTTTGATTCCAATCATTTCATTCATTGTTTTATTATCATAATTGCTGAGTTTGTGTATTTCCTGTTCAAACAGAGAGGAGAGGCAGTTATGAGCAGAACCTCGTCTCAGACTGAGTCCCTCACAAACCGGGTCGAGCCTTTTGCTTTCTCACTGTTTATAACCGATGTAACGTTTGTAAACACTTTTATTATATATATACTTGTACGTGTGTGTAGAACATATTTAGTGTTGCTGTTCCGACATAAAGCTGTGATGAAGAAGAGGAGGTGAGGCAGCAGTACCTCTGCCTCACTGAAGGGGGCAGTGCAGAGGCCACAGGGTTTATGCTGGTTCTGGTACTGCTCTTCTTCTACGCAGAGACAAAATCAGTCCTGTTCACTTCAGTAGTTCCTTTTTTTTATGTTCTTGATATAACTGCAAAAACGTAGGATTTTAAATCCAAACCACCCCAGAAAAATGTCTCAATTATTACATTTTAAATATTATATATATATATATATAATTTTTTTTTTTTTCCTTTCCCTCTGAAAACAAAAAAATATAAGAGGATTAATGATAAACTTTACTTTTAACACAAAATACCACATTTAACATTTGTACTTATTTCCATATTCTTTTTTTTTTTTCATAAACTGGACTGAACCTATGATTTTGTTTCTGTGTGAATCGTAGAATTACGATGGCAAATTAAGAACACAAGAAGGTATATACAATTCTAAAGTTCTTCTTCGGCCAAATTGGACCCCCCCACATGTGTGTGCCGAGAGTTCTGATATGACACGTGAAACAGAACCAGTAGTCGGCGAGCAGGCTGTTAGCTAAATGTTGAATTTAAGCTCCTGTATTGGGTTCGTATATTTGTAAATCGGACTCTGAAAGGGTCAGAACCTCACCGCACCTCACTCTTTTTTCAAGAGTTTGCCCATCCTCTCAGATATTGGCAGCTCTACTGCTTCTTTATGGCATTTTAGGAGATGTGACCTCGTCCAGTTCACCTGCTTGATCTGCTTGATCTTATTCACTAGGGGGAGCTTCTATTATTTTAATCAGGGGGTCTATTATGTAGTATGCAGGGGATTTGGGGCTTTTCGGGGATATTTGCTGTCGTTGTAGGACTTGTTTTAGATCGACGATGCAGATAGAAATTTGGGAATAAGTTATTCTACCTTATGACTGGTTAAGCAACTAAACATTATACAAATGAATTAAAATGACTTTCTTTACCTGCTGCTATACTGAAGTGACCCTCACGAAGAATTCTCCTTATGTAACATTATTCTTAAAAACTTGTGGTTCTGCACGATGAGCACTTTTAGTTTAGGTCATGTCAGCAGATTTTTATGCTTTTTATTTAAATTACTTATTTCTTTTTTCTGTTATTTTTTTATTTCTTTTTAATTGTTTTTGGGACAGTGTTTGAATGCATGTATTTTCCTTTTTTTTGCTGTTTTTTTAATTCCTTTTTTAATTATTTTTTTTTGGACAGTGTTTGAATGCGGGGATCTTACTTTTTTTTTAAATCTTTTTTAATTTTCTGTTTTTTAATTCCTTTTTTAATTATTTTATTTAAGAAAGAGTTTAAATGCAGGGATTCTTACTTAAAAAATTTTTTTTCTGTTTTTCTTTTATTTCTTTTTAATAGTTTTTTTGGACAGTTTGAATGCAGGGATCTTACTTTTTGTATTTTCTTTATTTTTAAAAAATATTCTTTTTGCATTAATGCATCCCATGTGTCTAATAAAACGTTGATCAAAACATTTGATCATATAATAATAGAATCGACATTGTCAGGAAACTGATCTTTTCAGTTTTAATGGCCTGTAAACAAAATCCAAGAAAAATCACAAGCAGCATTAAAAAGCACGATAAGATGATAAGATGATAAATAAAAGAGAACAAGAGTTAAATAATAGCTCAGATATGGAAATATATAGACAAATAAATACACAATCAATATACTCTCAGTTATATCACAGAAAATATAAAACTATTTCAATTTGGGAAAAATTATGTTTGTTACATACGGAGGACTAAAGAGGCCAAATTTGAGAAAAAAGGAAAACATCTGAGTTACACATAAATTGTAGCTTGTCATAAATCTAAAACATCTCAAACATCGTTTCGCCGGGAAATTCATATGAGATTGAGTTTGTTCTAAGAATATGTTTGTTTTAAATTGCAATTAAACAAGCAGTCTTCCTCTCATAACATTTGAATCCACTGACAGAATAAATAAACTTTTGAGAGGACTTACAGCGTAGCGCATAAGTTATTAATATAACTCTTACTTCTATTTCTATTATTTTGAGTAAAAATAAGAGTAAGTAATGAGTAATGACTTTTACTTGTCTGGTTAAGTATAAGCGAGTTTTTTCAGACCAAACCTCAGGAAACCTGGAGGAAATAAAACCTTTTGTGTCTCCCTTTAATAAAAGCGTCTTCCGTTGTCATGGATATATTGAGGGTTGGTCTCGCCTCGGTTGGAAACATACGGGTTGATCCGAGGCGGACTCCTCAAATCGGACTTGAGCTGAGGTCGGTTCTGAAGGTAGGGGTTGATCTGGTGTTGAGGCTCAGCGTACGGTTCCGCGTCCTCATCATCTTCATAGAGTCGCTGGAGGAGAAAAGAGACTCTATTTGTTAGATAATGGCTAAATCCAGCTAGCGTACGCGTTTTCTGAGCTTACCCCGCCAAATATTTTCATCCGTAGAAAAAACGTTCTGACTCAGTAAATCTAAAACTACATCCCTGATAACGTCTGGGATATTATGGAAATGTCACCGCTACCGGCACAGAAGAAGAAATCTAACCGAAGGTCAGATTGTATTTATCTTGATTATTTTAAAACACATAAAAATCTTATAATTTATCTCGGGTTTACATTTAAGTCTTATCTTTTCTCTTCCCGTATCTTATCAAACGTCATCTCATCGTATCTTAAAAACCTTATTTTTCTGTTGTTGTTGACTCATCATCGCCCCCTGCTGGTAAACATCTTACGTTCATACGTCACATTAATAAGTGAGTATTTTTCTCCCTTTTCTGCTCAGAACTTCTCTTCATCAAATTCCCGTCTTAAACATCTAACCGGCGGCGGCGGCCTGCTCACCGAGTTTCTCTCTGCGGGGTTTGTATTTTGCCAGCTGTTGCGCGGAGTCATCTCCAGGCGGTCCCTGCTGGTGCTGGTGCTGGTGCCGGTGCCGGTGCTGGTGCTGGTGTTGGTGCTGGCCCGTGGAAGCCTAATCGCCTGAGTGTTGGAGAAGGTGATATTGGACCCGCTGACCTGGCTGTGGGCTGAGCCGCTGTTTAATGATGACGCCATGCCGGGAACGTGTCTGACGTAAGGTCTGGCACCGCCCGCGTGTTCGTTCTCCTTGGACCTCCTCTTTGAGGACCTGAAAACAAAAGTACATTTTATTTTGTATCTTCATTATGACCGAAAAATTACTTTTCTTTGTTCTTTTTTCTTTTTATTCCTCCATATTTTATTGAATACATTTTCAGTTTTGTAAACATACATCACAACTACAAAGGAATGACCAGCCGGCAACAACGTGTGATTGGAGGTTTGGCGGCGAGCGGATGAGAAACTCACCATCGCGCCACTACAGGCAGAAGAATGATTGACAGGAGCAGCAGACTGCCCAAAACCACGCCCACGATCACCACGGAAAGCTTCCACGCTGACAAAACACAACGACAATACTGTCAATAACCGTTAACGGTTAAAAAACATTAAAAATGAAAGAAAAGAAAACAAACTGGAACTTTTTCAAAATAAAAGCACAGCAACGGTGTGGTGGCTAGTTTTAGTGTTTCGGCTGACCTCTGGATATCATCAATATATTATTGTATTATTATTATATTATAATGTAGTCGGTGCGGAGACCATTAAGTCCCTTGAGAAAAAAAGAATAAAAAATTGTGCACATAAGATGATTGACTTTTAATCAATAAGCGTCTCTTGATGGACAAAGACACATTAGGACATTTATTTTACCGAACGAGGCTCAAAACGTTTAATTTTATCTTGGAAATTGATTTAAGATACACAGAGTGTGGAGGACTAAACGTACGTTAATTCAATCAGGTCAGAACACATACACAATGCTGACCAACTTTGCTTCTGCTGTGATCCTTCAAATTAAGAGCGCTTAAGCTGCACTAAGCAGCAACAGGAAACAAAAGCGTGTGCTGATGCAGAAGAAGAAAATAAAAAACTGCTTATTTTCCTAGATATGGGATCGTCATCAGCAGGAGTCGTTGACTGCACATACTGAAGGACGACGGGCGGCAGGTACACCAGCGGTATTCAAAGAACAGGCCTGCTGAATTTATCGATTTACAAGAAAATTCTGTTTTGGACTTCAGGGGCTCGGTAAGTCCGAGAGATTCAAATCAACCACAGTGAAAATAAAGTCTTTCCTGTCAAACACATGAGGCGTACTCACATTCTTTGCAGTTCAAACCGGAATAACCAAAACCACAGCTGAAAGAAAAAACAAAAGTGTCGTTTTCATACATTTTATTCTCTAACATTGGGTTGATTGTCAGAGAACGTAAGGACGGTTGAGCACTTACGGGGTGCATTTGGATTTCACAGCTTGTTGGCCACTGGGACAAGCTGGAAAATTTATACACATATCAGGTTGTTTGCATTTAGATAAAGACACACACACACACACGCACACACACACGCTAAATGTCCTTACCCACGCAGATTCTCTCACTGTAATTGGATTTAGCGTAGTGGTCCCAACATTCACAGCTAAAGAATCCATTTCCTGAGGTGCAATTCATTGTAGTTTTGTCACAGGCCTTCAGATCACACAGGTCTTCCTCTTCATGAGCAGGAAACCAAACAAATGTTGTGTTAGAACACATCAGGCAGATAAGATCAGTGCGACAATATCTTCATAAAAACCTGTAGATACCTAAATGGGGTGAACTGTGACCTTAAATGGACAGTATGATCATAGCAGCTGAAAAATATGAGATATTTCTACATATGTCACAGTTAAACCCTTTAATGTCCCCATTGTGAGTCACTGTTTCTGATTGGAAAATGGGACAGAACCTGTTTTAGAATCTGTCACAATCATGTCATCGAAATCGTCCGTGTGTCTTTGTACGTCCGTCCATGTCTGTCTACGTCCGTCCACGTCCATCCATGTCCAAATCTGTCCACGTCCGTCCACGTCCGTCCACGTCCTCATACGTCCATCTACGTCAGTCTACGTCAGTCTACATCTGTCCAGGTCTGTCAACGTCCATCCACGTCAGTATATGTCCGTCCACGTCAGTCCTCATCCGGCCACGTCCATATATGTCCGTCCACGTCAGTCCTCATCCGGCCACGTCCATATATGTCCGTCCACGTCAGTCCACATCCGGCCACGTCCATATATGTCCGTCCACATCAGTCCTCATCCGGCCACGTCCATATATGTCCGTCCACGTCAGTCCACATCCGTCCTCGTCCTCACATTCATGATATCAATGCAATAATTTTAACTATTTCATGGATCAATTCCAATTTTCATATCCCCATAGATCTTACTGCCAGGAAGAACTGGACTGATTTTGGGAAAGGTTAGTTGCATATTTCCGACACTAAGTTTTACTTGGAGATAATAAATTGCACTTATCTCAGAAGGTTAACTGGGCAAAACTTCATTTATGATAATAATAATAGTACATCTTATTTTACATTATTACATTTATAGCACTTGCCTCAGACTCGAAGAGATCTATCATGTTTTTACAGTACATCGTGTTTTACAGTAATTGTTCATATTTCATTCACTGGATGGGCTTTTTTATTTGCAAGAAAACACACTTTTGTTACCATTTGTCTGGAAAAAAGTTCAATTGTGTCCAAATTTAGCCACCTATGAATTGACACAAGGAAATCTAAAAAAAATAGTCATCTGTGTTTTTATATTCATTATTGAGTCACTTTGGGATTATGATCTTAAAGAAGACTTCATAGAAATAGATAGAAGGGATAAATCCTTGCTTACGGGGACGACAGCATAGGCCCAATAATATAAAAGTAAAACATGTGATTACTTTATAATCACGGATCTATATTTTCTTTAAAAATACCTATTTTATTATATGACTATAGAAAAAACTTCGGGAGGAAAGTAATATGAATGAGAATTCATAAGCAATAAAAACAAAACATTCACAGATGTTCTTTCCATATAACTAAACTAATCAGTAAATAGTTCAAGGTGAGATATTAAAAGAAAAGCAATCTCACCTTTATAACAACTAGAATGCCTTTATTGTTACGGAGCGGAAATATTTGACCTATGAAACACGAACGCCGATGCCATTTGGCTTCAAGCCTTCATCACAGGGCATCACAAGTCTGTCTCAATGATTACATAATCATCGGAGGGAAACCATGTCACTAAATCACAATACAGTAATCATAATAATCGCCTCCAGTCGTCTGTATAGAACAGAAGTGTCTTCTTTAAAAAAGTGTTTCTACGTTGTTTTTCACTGTTTGATGTTTGACTGGTGACAGTGACCCTAACCCTGGTGACAGTGACGCCATCGGGTCGCCCTTATTCAACCTCGATTGGAGAAATTAATGATTAATACATTGGAGGATCAAAGGTTGGGTTATAAATGTTAATATCTCATGGGTGTTCTTAGATTATGATCATGTATGGATTTAAAGATAAAAGATCATTTAGTCACAATGTCAAACATGGCTGTGGACATTCTGCTTTAAACCAAAGACCAATATCTCGAAGGAGGAAGTCTGTAAAACAAAATGGTTCCCTGTTGAAATGCTGACAGACCGACTCCAGCGATCGATCCATGGAGGAAACTGGACATTTTTAGGAGCTTTTAAATGAGTATAAATATAGACCAGCCTAAAAAAAAGAAGTTATTTCCTCTTGATTAAGGTTTTTTCTTGTATTATTACACTGTTATAACACTTATAGTTTGATTACTCTGTAATTAGACCTCTGCTGTTATTCAGCATTTCTATTCTATTCTTTCTATTATATAACAAAATAGAAAGAAGACCAAGAATTAATCATTTGCAATTATATGTATGACAATTAATCAGCTAAAAAGTGATATGATAACGACTGACATTTCTGTGAACCCCCCCCAAAAAATAAAAAAGTTAATTCTAGTGTTCACAGAAAAGAGTGAGAGCATCACAGAGTGGTTTTGGTGAGTAAAAGGGCATCCTGCACTATATTACACACGTGGTTTTAATGTTATGGCTGGTTGGATACTTCTTTCTTTTTTGTGAAATTAATGATTTTATAGTTCACAGATAAATGACACCAACAAACACCAACAATCATAACTGATCCACTTACCGACAAAAGATCCGCCCTGCAGATCTGCGTTGGTTGTTGAGTTCATATGTGTTTTAACCATCTTGTCAACTTCTTCTGTGTTGAAGGAAGAAGTTGTTTTGAAGAGGATCTCCACAGTCGCCACGACCCCAGCATCTGACCTCAGCAACTTGCTGCTGGTTATGGACCTGCAGAGAAAATCACATCTAAAATCATACAAAAAGTATGGATGGATGAATGGATGGATGGATGGATGGATGGGTGGATGGATTGATTTATGGATGGACGGATGTATTGATGGAACGATGGATGGATGGATGGATTTATGGATGGATGGATGGATGGATTTATGGATGGATGGATGGATGGATTTATGGATGGATGGATGGATAGATGCATGGATGGAACGATGGATGGATGGATTTATGGATTTATGGATTTATGGATGGATGGATGGATTTATGGATGGATGGATGGATGGATTTATGGATGGATGGATGGATAGATAGATGTATGGATGGAACGATGGATGGATGGATGGATGGATTTATGGATGGATGGATGGATTTATGGATGGATGGATGGATAGATAGATGAATGGATGGATGGATTTATGGATGTATGGATGGATGTATGGATGGATGGATGGATGGATGGATGGATGGATGGAAAGATCAACTTTTTTAATCTCCAAATGGGAAATTCAGTCGTTGTATATATTTAAAAACCTACCCATCTATATATATACATATATATATATAAATATACATAAAAAGTACAATACATACATTGTATTTTTTTAATGAATACATATATACAATATATGTATATATGTATTTATATACATATATATATATATATATATATATATATATATATACATATATATATATATACTTAATCCAAAGTCAAGGAATATCAACCAAACACGTAAATCAAAGTGTATGGAGATATAAAGATAAAGAAAAGAATCTCCATTGACAAATATAAATATGAGAAATGAAATAAGAATGATTTTGACAACGTTGTCACTCTCACTCTCAGACTTACCTGAACTCCAACACTGTAGATCCTCGGTAATCAGAGCTGCCATTAAAAATAACCAATATCTGTGTTTTGGAAAGAAAACATTCATTTTTACTGTGAATGCAGGCATTTTTTGGATTGGGCGCCATTGTGCAACAAATTATAACTATTCAAAAGCCATTTTGGGGGTTTATTTATAGTTGTGGTGTCAGAGCGGCACATCTGCCATTTTAAATTTTTTTTATAAATGTGTTGGTGAAATAGTGACGTAAGAATGATTGAAACCTAAATGTAATTCAAAAAAAGGTTTTTCTATCTACTTTGTTTACCCCACTTCTATTCTACATAATGGTCATTCCTGCAAAGTTCATTCTTGCAATGCATGTACTTTTGCCAATTCGGAATATTTACGAGAAAAAACAAAGTTAAGAAAAAAGAGGAGAGAAATGATGGCTTACCTCATCTGTAATTATTTCTGAATATTTCAGAAATTCTTTTGATGTCTTGTCGACCAGTTTTCTGTCATATTTTAAATTAGGCAGGGATAGACTTCCAGGAAAGACTTTAGCTAAAATGGAAAAACATATTCTGAAGATATTTGGATGCACTCTAGCAGTTTTTTTGTTTTACATAAAATGAAGATGACTAATCTGAAAGTGCCAGTATTAAAGCTAGTGTTTGTTAAGTTTCATATAGATTAACATTTAAATCCTGTTGACAGAAAAACTTCTACTATTACTTACAATTCTCACAACTTTTGCTGATTTCACTGTAGAAGTCACCAGCCAGACACAGACAAACGTAGGTTTGATCAGCACGAGGCTGACAGGTGCTGCCGCCGCCACAATCATTATCCAGACAAATGTCTATACAGGGAAGAGAAACGTTATATGACATATGAGGATTTCCCAAAATGATGTGAGAGTTTGAAAACAAATTAAGATTTTGGAAGAATTAGCCAAAAGATGTTAGACATCGGATGTAATTACCTAGTGGCGTTGTAGGACTTAGTGATGATGGATTTGTCGTCTCGTCGGGAGTAGCTGAAGCGGATGGGCTAGTTGGATTTGCTGTCCCGCCGGGAGGAGTTGAAGCCGATGGGCTAGTTGGATTTGCTGTCCCGCCGGGAGGAGTTGAAGCCGATGGGCTAGTTGGATTTGATGTCACGCCGGGAGTAGATGAAACGGATGGGCTAGTTGAAGCGGATGGGCTAGTTGAAGCAGATGGGCTAGTTGGATTTGTTGTCTCGCCGGGAGTAGCTGAAGTGGATGGGCTAGTTGGATTTGTTGTCTCGCCGGGAGTAGCTGAAGTGGATGGGCTAGTTGGATTTGCTGTCCCGCCGGGAGTAGTTGAAGCGGATGGACTAGTTGAAGCGGATGGGCTAGTTGAAGCGGATGGGCTAGTTGGAGCGGATGGGCTAGTTGGATTTGTTGTCTCGCCGGGAGTAGCTGAAGCGGATGGGCTAGTTGGATTTGCTGTCCCGCCGGGAGTAGTTGAAGTGGATGGGCTAGTTGAAGCGGATGGGCTACTTGAAGAGGATGGGCTAGTTGGATTTGTTGTCTCGCCGGGAGTAGCTGAAGTGGATGGGCTAGTTGGATTTGCTGTCCCGCCGGGAGTAGTTAAAGCGGATGGGCTAGTTGAAGCGGATGGGCTAGTTGAAGCGGATGGGCTAGTTGGATTTGTTGTCTCGCCGGGAGTTGCTGAAGCGGATGGGCTAGTTGGATTTGATGTCCCGCCGGGAGGAGTTGAAGCGGATGGGCTAGTTGAAGTGGATGGGCTAGTTGGATTTGTTGTCTCGCCGGGAGTAGCTGAAGTGGATGGGCTAGTTGGATTTGCTGTCCCGCCGGGAGTAGTTGAAGCGGATGGGCTAGTTGAAGCGGATGGGCTAGTTGAAGCGGATGGGCTAGTTGGATTTGTTGTCTCGCCGGGAGTAGTTGAA